>JAODLL010002653.1:0-12245 GCA_026546735.1 Forbesichthys agassizii | reverse complement strand
CAAACTTTTAAGTATTTTCTCATTTGATTTGATTTGATAATCGAAAACTGACAAGAGTGAAGCAGGTATTGTATTGGCTAAATGTGTATGTCATTAGAAAATGAATCATCTCAAAATGATCAAACCCACATTTGCAGGTCGTTTGAACTGGAATAATAAATGCGTGTGTGATGATACACTCAATATGTAGTCTACTAATGCATCAGCCTTTCTGTGAAAAACTTTTAAACGGAAGCAGAGGACTACAATATTACAGAATCAAGTAATGTTTATATTCTCTGTGCTCATGTCCTGCCTGACTCCTGACCCACAAATTGCTTATATGTACGCTCATTTGAAATATAGACAAGTAGCCTACATATAATCCGCATTATAGGCTACAGTGGTACATTTCATTCAATTATAATTGGGAATGTGAACCCACAACTCCAGTCCAAATGAACTGCTTTTAAATCCAGTCAAATCTCTGCAAATATAGCCTACAACGTGAAATTGTCTAACCGATTGTTATCCAATAGCCTTTGTCCTTACATTAAAAGCAAAATATAATATGTAATTGTCTGCGTTACATGCGTTCATTGAGGTTGTTTGTAAAACAACTCACCTGAATTCCATGTTTGTGATCAATTCAGATCCTATTCCTGAGTTATGAATATGGTTAAAAAAAGAAGGTAAAAATGCAAACAATTCCGCGGCAATAGACTACCGCAAGCAATCATATCTACTGCAGAATGGACCGAGGCGGTCTATTGCCGATTTCTGCAAAGTAGACAACTACAGGCAGGCAGGCTTCAACTTTACACGTCTTCGTGGCAAATAAAAAAAATATGTTTAAATAATAGGCTATAGGAGAGCCGTAGCAGCTGCTTTTACCATAGCTTTATGGCATGTAGCCTACAGGAAGACCTCACGTCTCTCACTCTCTTCGCACAACCGTCCAACAAGCGCATATAGCCCGATTAAAGTCCTGGTTATAATGGGAATAAACTCTTCATCCAGAAAATAAAGTAGATTTGTGTGGTCTTGACTTCGCGGCAACATAGCATATAGCATTTTTCTTGCGCGAATAGCCTACATATGATGACAGTGGTGTTCCCTAAGCGTCAGCCCTCTGAATTGCAACTCACCTAAATCTTTCTTCCACTGCAGTCCTGTTAAATATAGGACATGGCCGAATTGTAATCCAAAAGAACACATGCATGTTCTGCCACGCAGTCCTAGTGTTAAGTAAATAAATAGGACATGATCAAATTGTAATCCAAAAGAACACCTGCAAGTTTATATGAAATGTTATATCTTAGCTATTTGGTAAACACTTTATAGATTATTATAAGCATATTGCTAATTGTTTAAAAAGCATAATTCTGCCTTTTCAGTAGAGCTTAGTGCCATCACTACAACAATATTGCTGCTTTATGTTCTATATTAAGAATTTGATAAACAGAGCTCATCTGAGAAAAGGATTTGTAATGTATGGTTGTATACGCTATGCGCAGGTGAGTGTAAACCCCTAGAGGGACAGGCTTTAGACGATAGGATTTAATGTCAATACTTTAATTTCACAACAGGAAAAATAGCAGGTAGACAGGCAGGTACTTAGACAGGCTGATAGGCAGGTAGGATAGGCCGGGGGGGGCTGGTAGGCACTTAGGCAGGTAGGATAGGCTGGGGGCAGGCAGGCACTTAGGACAGTGACTGACTGTTGTGCTGGGTGTTATATATGGTGGGTAATTAGTCATTAGAGTCAGGTGTGTTTGGTGGTAGCGAGCAGTGGCCCAAGTCTCCGCCTTGGCATGCCTATGTCAGCAGGTGTAGACACGCCCCCTAGCCACCAGTACCTTCAGCAGCGCAGGATCCTCACAGTTGTCTTCTAAAATCAAGCAAGTATGTTATGCATAGATTAGCTATCCTAATAACTGTAAATTTGCCCAAGATATTTTATGGTTACAGCAGTCTAATGACATCAATGTTATAGAACATCAAGTTCACACAAAACCTATAAAACGTTAGTCAGTGGTGAATATCTTTCATGCAGTGATAAATGTTATATATTTAAAAGTTTGTGAAAATGATTTCTATATTAAATCAAATTTTGCTGTTTGAATAGAACTGAAACCAAATACTCTTACTCACAAATCAAATTTAGGCCTGGACCTTTTGCACTTTTATCAACAAAAACGAAATAATAAAACCTTATGAGAGATCTCTGTTGTCTTCATTTTTTTTACAGGTGGATTTAACGTTTCTACATTTCTTAAGAAAGGCCTCGGTCTGCATGAATATTCAATCGGTGTTAAATAATTATTGTTTAACCAAAATAATTTTTCCACAAACTCTGCAGTTGAAGGGTCTCACTCAGATAAGTTATCATAAGCCCCATATACAGTATATATAAATTAAAAAAAACTGTCTACAAACACATAATGTCTCAGCAGTTTTATTCTTAATTTTTTAACCTCCCAAGCTCAAATTCACCATTTGGGTACTACAGGAAGAAAAATTTACTACCTTTACTGTTAGTGTAATTTTCACACAATTCAACATTTTGCTTTGAGCAGATTTGTCACTTTCCAATCATCATTTCCACTCCTGTTTGAATAATGGTGTTTGAATTAATTTGTTGGTTCAACACTATAGCTGAATGTAAATTACTGGGAGCATCTGACAGTACAGCTTCTGTTTTTAGTTGAGGTGATTGTTAACAGCTCTACCCATCTGTACTGATGTCCTGGTGACAGTTTCTCCTCATGACTCATTATCACTCTTCACAGGGACAGAATTGAGAGTGAACTTCTCAGCCTCCTCCAGTTCTGGAAGCCACTATGATCTGACTGATCCACGGTTGTTCCAGTTCCAATTTTATGTAGTTCTGACTGGATCTCCACTCCTCTTTACACACAGGCAGCTGCTGGGATGTGATACCTGAAATGATATGTAAAATACCCACAATATTATTTAAAACTATGCTAGCACATTAACCAGTTATTCTCAATAGTGTGTTGTCATAAGGGTTTTCAAATTAACAAGTAGATAAGTGATGGATTCCGCCTTCCACACCAACCTGCAACATGTTTTAGGGCTGTCAGAATTTGTGATTAATCGCACGCTTTACATAATTAGTTGTGATTTAAAAAATCTAAATTTTACCTGTTCCAAATAAAACCTACATGTTTTTCCAAATATTATAATTTTTATAACAAGATATGCCAGATTTAAGCAAATCTTTGTATTACTTTTATTTTTAAATTATAAACATTTGCATAAAGCTGGCATATCTTGTTTATATATATTGTGTGTGTGTGTGTATATATATAAACAATCAGCTTGTCACTGCCATTAATTGAATTATGAATTAATAATGGTAGTAGAAGAGTAAATAAAGTAGCAATAATCATGGGGCATATAGACAGGTGATGGATAAGTATGATTGAAGAAGTATTATTGTGGTAATTCAAGAGGGCAACATCCTCACTAACTGCTTCTCCCTATAACAAAGGTTAATTTACTCTATCCTACTTTAGGACCTCCTCCCATCTGGCCTCATTCTGGTTTAACCTCTCTCTGTACCTTGTTGTTCTTTCTTTGCTCATTCCTAAATAGACAGACACTTTAAAAACAAATAGAAAGTGCTGTTGACATTTAATAGCCTACACAATATAACATATAACTGTTTCTAGTGTTATAAGATATAACAAAAATCTTTCTGAGCAAATATCTTAATTACACAAATTGTATGCGTAGGAAACACTGATGGAAAACAAAATAGACGCCCTGGTACCAGTGTTGTCATAGGTATTCCGCAATAGCCAAGATTATGTATCGCAATCTAGATCCGTCCTCGCTTTCTTGCAAGACCCTTCTCAGAAGGACACTTGGCAAGAACGTACCTCTTAAGAACACAAGTACGTACCTAGCGTTCTTGGAATTGAGAAACAGCATATCTTGCTGACTCTTCCTTATAGCCCATGTCAATTTTAACCAGGATTTTCCATGATTTCCACAGATGCTGGTTCCAATTCCAGTCTGACTCTGGCAGGTTTCTGGTTTCAGGTCAGACTGATAATGAACGTGTCACTCAAGTCTTTGCTGATACACAAAGCTGCTTTGGGCCCTATTACTTTGTTCTGGTAGGTCTTTATCTGAAATTGCAAGCAATTCAGAGTGTTCCATCTTAGGCTCTGCAAATGTGCTACTATAGACCTATATGGCTAATACACACATTTGACATAGGACTTACCTGTTTTTCTGTCTGCAGTTGGCAGTCTGTCCTCTCAAACAGTCACGGACGTTCCTCCACCATCACCTGACCTCATCCCCATTGAACATTTACGAGGACACTCATAGTAAGCCAGGCTTTCTATGATATGGTGCTATATCACAAGAAGCTCTTATTGTTATTGGATAATTGCCAAATCATGCTTAAGTGCATGCTGTCATTCAAGCAAAAATGAGACGTATGATATTTTGAAATTCATGTGGATTTTTCAAAGATTACATTTTTCACTCAAATTGTTATGTTGCAGCTGATATAATTAGTAATAATTAAAAAAGCAAAATAGAGGTATATTTTGGCCTATGGTCTCAAGACTTTTGGGCCCCACTTTATATACAAGTATAATTTCATAATATACTTGTACAACTGGTCAAACCTGGATCCAAAGTGTTAAGTATAATGCACATGTATATTTGAACTATAAAGATTGCCTTATGGTTAAACAAACAAAAACAAATATATACTGTCATTATTTGTAACAAACTTTACTAGACATACAAATAGAGAACAATAGACAATATGGACAAGTACAGTAGATGGACGTTGTCATCTTACCGTATATGCCAGATGCACTATAGTATACGACTTGTCACGTGACATGCATTAGTCATGTTGTGTTCATTTTCATGTTACAAGTACACAATAAAACTACAAAGAAAAGTTGCTTGCAGGCTCCCAAGTGTCCTTCCACTTCTCTCCACTGAAAAAAATATTGTATAAAAAGAAAAAGAAGTATATGTCAAATCAACTCCATATGTTTAGCTGAACATATTGGTGTTATTGTTTTACTACATCACTAACGTGAGGTGAACTTTTTTTTACATGCCATTAACCATACACCGTATATATAACCGTACACCATATGACAAATAACAAAATAAAATAATTTTTAAAAAGTTGAGATACCACTATTTGGCCATTACATGGCTGAGTTACTTCCTGTTAAATACAGTATGCTATTTCTATGGGATGAAACTCACCAAACTTCACAAGGCTTCCAGTGCACCTTGATTTAATCCTTTCCCTGCAGGGTAAGGAAAATCCTATTTCAGTTTATACCCAATTTATTGTGTTTAAGTGTGTTTATTGTATTTATTTAGTATAGTGACAATCCCCTCTGAAGTGTTCACTGTATTTAATAGTCACAATGCCCCCTCTATCAACTATTGGCATCTAAAATGTAATTTTACTTGTCAGTCATAGGATTATGATATTTTTTAATAATTAAATACATTTTGAGAGATATCTTTAGCCAAGGCTACTTTCCTATATTCTTGTTAATCTGTTCAACAGGTAACTTGATTGTCCAAGTTCTTTTTAAATAAAAATTAGGTTAAGTAGGTTATCGCTTGACAACCCAATCCAAGCTTACCTGGTTTGACCTTTGATCCATCACTTTTTCAAAAACACACTTTTTTGTTTTGCTGTGATTTCCGCAGCCCGAACAGCCTGACATTAAAATATTACAGGTTACATTAATGCCATTTTTAAATCGAAGTTTAATACTAAAATGGTAAAAAAAAAAATCAAAGAAATGGTATACCTTCTTCAAAGCTTGCTACTCTTTTTCCAAGAACTACTTTCAACTGAGTTGTGGGAGTTGGGGAGGAAGGAGATTGGGCTGAAGAAGGTGGGGCGGAGAGTGATGGAGGTGCATGAGTTGGGGCGGGGACAAGAATAAGGTTGAGTAAGAACACGTTGTCACTCTCTTGGGTCAAACTGGAAGATTCTGGAACAGTGGTTGCATCCGCTGTGTATGCCACACTGTGGTCTGGAAGGAACAAAAAAATATAAGCATGTCATAAAGAAGGAACAGAAAGAGTAACTGATGGTACAGTATTTTAGGTAGTGGGCTTCAAAAGGTATGGAAAAGTAGTTGTAATTTAAAAAATGTGAAAACAAAAGACACAAAAGCACATTTATTTAAAATATACATATATATAAAAAAGAAGTAGTTCTCACATTTGAGAAAATGCTCATAGAAGAGGGTCATTTTTGTAAAGATGTCCCTTCGTGGCCCCTCTGGGATTGGACTTATGCGCGTTATGACCTCAGCAGTGTAGCAACCCTTTTTTTGTCGGCCCAGGAACAATATAGGATTATAGCCCACTTCATGTAGTTTCCTGATCTGAAACAGACAGTAAAACCATCCTGAATGCTGCAACGCATGGCCAACTACAATAGAAGCGCTTACACCGACAGAAGTGAAGATGGTTGCTGTAATGTATACAGATCAAAAATACTTTGTCATTCTTCAGTACCCTAGTGTGATTTTAGATTTAAGTAACATATTTGTGTGTATAGTAACCTACTAGCTACAGTAACGTAATGTATGTCGCCTCTGACTATAAGCCATAGCCATTATCAAGGAAAGAAGACTGCTACTTACACATATACGTGCTGAGTTTATGACCTTTCCGGAATTCCGGTTCTGCATGATCCTTTTCCCCCAGTTCCCTGAGCTCAACATCTCCTCTCTTGCTTTGAGCTTTGGGTTCTGCTTCAGGTCATTAAAACATTTTCTGCATGTTCTCTGACGGATTGGATTCATACTCTGGCAGAGAGGACAAGGTTTTTTTTTTCTTTTCTTTGATATTATCTGCAAAAAAGAGCAAACAACTGTTTACTCCATATGTACACAATAACCACAAATAATCCTAATTTCGCTCAAACACATTTAGCAAGTGCAGGGAGTGACACAGCTACACTGCGTGGCTGCAGATGCAGTATATTCAACTCAGCTATTTAGTGGTAGGGCGTGTGTAACTACTACCGTAACCAACAACAAAGCTTGTTGTCCAGAGATGTATGAGTAACATAACACAATTTACTCAAACCTCGTGCTCGTGGTGAGGGGCTGCTGGAAGTGGGTTGGCGGCAGAAATCTGTTCGAGAAAGAACAGATCACTGCTCTCCTGGGTTGAGGTGGGACATGCTGGTGGTGCGGTTGCTTCTGCTTCAAGTACCTTACTCTGGCCTGGGAGGGACAAATTAAAAGAACACGGAGGGATCAGTATTTTAGATAAATCAGTATATCAGATAAATAATAGTGGCCATAACATAATGGCCTTTGTAGTATTCCAATTTGAAAATTAAGGAATGGAATTTACATTACGATAAGTGATAAGCAATTGCCTGTCTTTTCAAGACCAATTATAAATTTGCAATCTTTACAATTACAGGAAAACAAAGCAAGCTTGTAAAAATAAATAAATAAATCATTCTTACATTTCATAAAATGTTCATGAAGGGTGGTCATTTTAGTAAATATGTCTCGCTGTGGCCCCTCTGGGATTGGGTTTAGGCGAGTCATGATGTCAGCAGTGTACTGACCCCTACATTTATTGCCTATGAACAATATTGGTTTAAAGCCCAATTCATGTAGTTTCATGACCTGAAACAAACATGAACATATTCATTTTACATTTACAGATACGCCATAGATTATATTTTTGGCATGCGGTTTTATCATCTTTTCATTAATATATTCTGTGAGCCTAATTTATAAAGCCGCAAAGCCTCAACATAGTTTATTCTACTTACAATGACAACTTTGAATAGGTGATCCTTTTATAGGCATTTGTACATAGTAGGGATGGCACAATCCAATTTTTTTTAGTACCGATCCGATTCCAGTGTTAAATTAAGATGTATTCCTCACTGTGACTGAGGAAGAGACTGGGAATCATGTTTTGTGTAAGGAACCATCAGGCTTGAACATTGAACTAACTCTATAAAACACACTGTAACATGGGCTATATACAGTATGAATATATGGAAAAATTACAATGTTGTCATTGCTGTGTGCATTAGTTTGAGTGGATTGGTTTGGTTTATGTTAAATTGCTAAGTACATGAAAGCCAATCTCTATTTTAGAACTTACATGAATTTTATAAACCTACTGCTGATAGTGTGGCCTGGGTATGTTGAACATTGCTGAGCCTTGACAGTACTACAGACCTACGCTTATATTGAATCAGCCCCATAGAACGGTTATAACTGCCCAATTGTCACCAATACAGCTATTAAAGTCATCATCAGCGATTTCCGATCTCAGTATCATACCATCCCTAGTACATAGCCATATAATGATATTAATCATATGCAAAATAAAATCTTTTACTCACATAGATATTAGCGGAGTCTAGAATCTTAGCTGAATTCCGGTTCTGCCTGATCTTTTTCCTCCACTCCTCTGAGCACAACCTCTCCTCTTTTGCCCTGAGCTTTTGCTTGAGCTTTAGCTCATTAAAGCATGTTCTGCATGTTCTGTGATTGACTGGGTTTATGCTTTGGCAGAGTGGGCAGGTCCTATGTTTTAGACGTATCCGTTTCTGCAAGTTAAAGCAACAGTATGCCTATTCCAGTTCATTAATTCCTGTGTAATTAAATCAATTTTACAGTGCAATGAAAATATCTAAATCTACAGTCAGTAAAAAATTCGGTGAAATATTTGTTATAGCATCCCCATTAAGCAAATATGCATATATGCCACATGACATTATCCTTTAAATACCTTGGTTTTTTTTTTCGTTGCTTGGGGATCTTCACAATCCTTATCACTGCTGTTAAGTTTACCTGCAGCAGGACACTCTGAAGAGAGTGGGAGTGATTCACATTCGATTTTTACTGGCTCTAGAGCACTGTTCGCAGTATCAGGAATAACAACATCCAGCACATGGCTGCCTATGCCATGTTCCTCTTGCTCTTGTTTGATCTGGGATGTGTCAGGGTCTACTTTAATCATCAAATCAGTATCTATTAGATCAACGTGGGTTTCATCTGACCCCGAGTTATGCTGTCCTAAAGTAGAGTTGGACTCTTTACTTTCAACTATTTGAATTCCGAGTTCTTGATTCAGTTGTTGCAGAGAGACACCACACATCTCTACTGAGAGTGGAACTGTAATGTTTCCCTGCCGGTGCGCATCTATACGGCAAATGAGAGACAAAGTTATCTTAGACAACCGTTACAATACATTACAAGAGTAGGTAGGTTATTGTCCCGCTATGAAGTTATCGATTAGTATGATATTACACCTGCTTTCTGGAGCTGAAGGTCCACTTGCTTCTGCAGTTGTTCCATCTCATGTTTGTATCGAACAACTTCTGCCTGGTACAAAGCTATAGTTTTATCAAACTCTCCACAGATCTCCATAGCTGCAGTAGCTAAACGCCCACTAACAAATTCACTCAATGCAAGCATTGTATGTTATTACCTAGCATATAGAAGAACAAAATACGATTTACTCCTGTCTGGATTACATTTAAATCTAAATCCGTTAAAATCAGGATAAGAAACAAGCACAAGTCACGTGACAATTTGTTTTCTTCTTCTACCAATTCTGCTGCGCGCACATGTAGGCTGCCAACGGTGCGTGCTGGTCTGGTGCCGATAGTTTTATTCTGGAATTATCCAACGGAAATTGTCGGCTACGGTACTCAGCTTGCTGTTGGTGCTGGTCTAGTGCTGGTGGGTGCCGATACTTTTATTCTGGAATTATTCTACGGAAGTTGTCGGCTACTCAGCTTGCTGTTGGTGCTGAAAGCTTGTGCAAATTTAGTCTGTTTCAGTGTTTACTCCTTTAGTAAGGGTATTTTACGAAACACAGACATGTCATTTTGTTCCTTTTTTGGCGGAGAGGTTTTCAAAGACCACTTCAAGTCAGGTTGGTTTCTCTCTTACGTAGTATTACAGCTGTTTAGGATAGGTAGGTTTGTGATCAGTAGCCTACTTTACCCGTAGCTAGCCTAGTACCGTAGTACGGTACGGTACCGGTGTTATGTGTCTACTGGTTCCCAATCGCGTTCATGTGGGGTGCGCGCTTGTGTTTACTTAACCGCAGCACACCTCTGGCAGCAGATTCGTCTAAATTACACAAATATTAACAATACGTTTTCATTCGTCACCTCATTATTACATTTGCAAATAGGTTTTAAATTATTGAGAACTACATCACAACTCTCTACAACTCCTCGAATTATTAAAAAATATTAGTTTCCAAAAGCTAGTTTGACTGGAGTGGGTCTCGATCACGCGAAATAAAAGAAGACAAATAACTCCAACTCAACACCTTAACCACTACGCCAACTTAATCGATACATTGCATTTGCAATCTAATATTAATCACTTTTGTCAATAGATGTCGTAACATTTTGTTTTGAATTGCTTTATGACAACAGGGGGCGTATTACAGAAAGCATCCTATCTTAAGACAAAAGTTAGGATAGGATAAAAAAACATAGGGTTTTTCCCTATTTATTATTACAGAAGCAAATCCTAACTAACTTTGTGAATCCTATCCTATCCTTCATCCCATCTTATCTCGTGTTAGGACATCCCAAATACCCAATCCAACATCGGTTATCAACATTAATGTCTGTTACATAGCAACCAAACGCAACTTATGTTAACAAATTATCTAACGGAGCCTTTTTGTTACATATATTTCTAATTTAAACCAATACATTTGAAGAAAAGCGACGGGCTCTTAACTCTAAGACAGATTCATTATTGTATTGGTTAGATATGTTGACAAATCAAAATATGTTCTTTTTGGTGACTTCTCACCAACGGTACCGTGATAACTAAGTGCATAAAGTGAGTGGGCTTGGATCGGCGTGTTGACATTATCACATCGACATACAATAATGAGCAGCCAAAGAAGTCCGTGACATCGTGGGCTGTGAATTTTTCGCCAAGTCGGCCACTTCACTTTGGAAGTCTCTGTTGGCAAAAATAAATGTATTTGTCATAGTTGCACCACAACCGAGAGTGCACCAGAAGCCGGGTCGGCCGCTCCAAAGCTACCCGTACTAGCTCCTCGGCTACGGTAGCTGTAGCCGAGCAGCTACAAGGTACGGTAGCCGTGGGATCATGGCCCGGGGTAGCCTGTATCTAGCGTTTTGTCATCAAAACGCAAAACATCGGTAGGGTCTGCCATAAGCCTCTCAACAAATAAGTTCCTTCTATTTACATTTAGCTAATTTTGTAAGACAAATAAAACATCGGCCATACCGTAGCTAACGGTAGGCAACGTATGATTACGTTAATCTAGCTAACGCAGTGGCAGTTGTCCTAAAGTTAGGACTGCAGTAGGGACAAGTAGGGATTCATATTATATTCAACGACAACATGTCTCCAATATGGTTAGTCTAGTAGTCTAAAGTGAGCAAGATATATGATTTTCCATATAAAATATAATATTTATTTGATATTGTTTGGGTCCATTGCCTTTACGTCTAAGTTCTGCTACGTTCTTTGAAATTACGGTACCGTACTCCGAATGTGAAAATCATAACGAAAATAACTATAAACTTTCACCCAGTATTGTTTTCCATGTTCTAGACATAGGCTACAATTATTCATATTAACCCGAAGAACTCAACACAAATGTGTATATGGCAATATATTAATGAATGGCTTAGTACGACGATCAAACGCTATTCTATAACGATCTGAACGTTATCGTTTTGGACCGTAGCCTAGGGTAGCCTATCAAACCATCATCACTCAAAACAAAATGTTACGAGGTTAATGACCTATACGTGCTAGGCTGTAAACTAACCAAATTATAAGACAGTAAGTATTGGATACATAAATATTAATCGATGTCCTATGACGTTGAAAATGTTCTATATTAACACTAATGATCTCACTGCGTGGGCTGTGTATTATCACCTACCGCACTGAAGCCAGTTGTCATAAGGCAATTCAAAACAAAATGTCACGTCGTCTGTGATTAATTAAGTGATTAATATTAGATTGGCCAACTGCACTGCATCGGTTACCTTGGTCTATAGACTGAGTCATTTGTCTTTTTTTATTTCGCGTGATCGAGACCCACTCCAGACAAACTACTTTTTCGAAACTAATATTTTAAATAATCCTGGGAGTTGTAGAGGGTTGTGGTGTAGTTCTCATTGATATAAAACCTATTTGCTAATGTAGTAATGAGGTGGAGAATGAAAA
>JAODLL010002652.1:0-12250 GCA_026546735.1 Forbesichthys agassizii | reverse complement strand
TGCTGTGTATTATATGAGGCCTAAAGATACAGAAGATGGTCCTACATGTCCAAAATGGCCGCCCCAGCTCACCTATGACTGCGAGGTGGGGCGTGGCGGAGGTTCCCTGGGGGGAGGTCTGGGGCCCCTGGTGGCCTGACTCGCTCTCTGCACCCTGCTCCACTGCCTCAGGCGCCCTGTTGCCTGGGCAACGGCTGTTACCGGGCCCTGTGGCAGACCGGGCGACCTCTGACCTCTCTCCTTCTGTGACAGGAGGCGCTGCATCATGCTCCTCCATCTCTGTGGCCGTGATGGAGGTTCTGGAGAACAGAGGGTCACTATGGTAACACAAGATCACTATAGCAACACAGGGGCTGTGTTCAAAGTGTCCATTCGTTCCCTGTGTAGATCAGTGAATCAGCTTCTTTGGAGTGTTGTACAAAGAATGTACACTACATCATCGGCGTAACCCACAATGCATTGCGGTCTGCTATCAGTTTTGACAGAAGAAGAAGACGTCTGATCGTATTACTACGATAGACAAATGCTGCGTACAACTTAAGAACGGGCACATTTTCATTGATTAAACTGTCACAAATAAAGTATTAAATTCACCAATGTGTGATTTATATTTTGCATTTAGATCGATTGTTGTTTTGGGTCTTATGATGCTAAAGTTTGACGTAATGATTATGTTGACATCTACCAGTACAGTAGATCTGTGCAAAGCAGGAAAGTTCTTCTTACTGACCAAGATGTTTTGTGTGTAGTCTATGAAAACATTCCTGATTATAACGATCAGTCTCCTAATCAGGCCAAAACCCAGAGTTACATGGACCACTAGGCTATTGCTATTTTATTTATCTTTTATTTTGACTGAACTCAGTATACTGTTACCATACGGTGTACATAGTTGACATGTCGTACTCATGTGGGCATATCACCACTACTACTGAATGACGTCTGGCAAAAGCACAGCTAGGGTGGGATATTGCAGGACATGTTGTCCCAGTCTCAGGCGTGTACCAGTACCATGCAGTGGCTTCTCTGTCATGATAAACATGTCAGCTGTGTAAACGAGAACGCTAGACTACCCTACGTTACCATACGTAGCTCGCATGGTTATTGGTTGGTTCTTTAAAAACAAACTTTTGATTATATATGTATCCACTGCTTTGCATGGATAATGTAAATGCACGTATTTTATTGAATTTAGTACCCAAGCGACATATTCCATTTGTTTATGTGACAATAGCCTATGACTATCTGGCGCATGTAGTGTAGAAATGAGTGGACTGTCTACCCTTATTCCCTAGTTAGTGTTCTATTTAGTAAGCACTACTTAGGGATGAACGAGGACACAGCCAGGGTCACTATGACAACACTCTCTAACTGTGTGTCCCAATGACACACTGGGTCAGTGTGTGTGTGCTAATGAGCCCTACCTCTGGGGCTCAGGGGTCTTTGCTGACCCCTTCTCCACCAGGGGCCTCTCCTCCACCAGGGGGCTGTCCTGCGTCAGGGGGCTCTCCTGCACCACGGGGCCTTCCTGCACCAGAAGACCCTCCTCCACCAGGGGGCGTTCCTGCATCAAGGGGCTCTCCTGCACCAAGGGGCCCTCCTCCACCAAAGGTCCCTCCTGAGGCCTCGGCTCAAAGGTCTGAGCTCTGCTGGTCTCCCTGCTCCTTAGAGTGACCTCCTTGGGCCTGCAGGAGGGCTTGGTGGGGCCCTCAGGCCCCTGGGGCAGGGCAGGGGGAGGAAGGGGGGCACCAGTGGGGCAGCATGGGAGGTCAGGGGGGGCTGGTCCAGATGCACTACTATAAACTATGGAGGAGAGGAGAGAGAATGAGGGGGGGGGGGGGTTGTAACAGTCCTAATCATTCTCATCAGTTGTCTAACAGTGATCAGATAACATTAGCAAACCCTTCTGCTAGCGGTCTGTGGCTAAAGGTTAGCTTTGTTAGTTTGGACATGAACACGGTCACAGAAGTCAACAACCCTTATGACAATATTTTGACATTAGTATATCCAGTGGTGGGCCGTCTCTCTGCTGGCCTAACATAAATCATGATCATAATATGATAAAAGTTCCTTTAATTTTTAATTTACTTTCCCTAAATATATACAAATATTATACATATTATACATTATACATGTTCTCTTCATGTTCGTGTGGTTTTTAGGTTAGAGTTTTTATCCAATCAGAATTCAGATAGCTAGTGTTGCCAGGCTGTATGAAACCTGCCTGACGCCTTCAGAATCAACAATGCTTGAGAGTTCAACGCAGATCAACCGAGCTGCACCGGAGCCGCACCCGGTTAGCAGAGAGAGAAATCTAATATATCTACTTGCTTTTTTAACCCACAATGACGGAAGGAGGGCAAAACGCTGATTTGCAACCAAATCAACATTTTGCCCTCCTTCGGTCATCTTGTTGGTGTCTCTCTGATATTAAACTGCGATTTTGCAATTTAGTTATTTTGGTAAAGCTTGCCTGTATTCTATGTGGACTTTTTGGACAGTTAATTTGAAATACCCTTTTATTTTTTAGTTTTGACAGTACCACGCAGATATGTTTGAATTGCTGGTGCGGCTTTATTGATTTTAAAATGCCCTGGAAAATAGCCCGTTTTGTACATAATTGAGGTGATGCAAAGTAGTGCGTAAGGGGGTTTCTGTATACTATTTCTCCAGCCGTGGTCACGTGGTGTCATAAATGAATGTATTATGAGAGGTATCTATTGAAGTCGGACTAAGTAGGATTTCACTAAAGGCCTAGGTGTTTAATGCACGGCCCGCCACTGAGTATATCGCATTTGACCCGGAAGCCCATATTTGGGCATGCCGCTATCAAACAACTTACAAGGTTTGTTGTGTTGTTCTCCTTCAAGTTTGTCTCTCTGTGGTCCCACCCCCTCCCGCTGGTCTCTCTGTGGGCCCACCCCCTCTTGTTGTGCTCTATGTAGCTCTGCCCCCTTTGGCCCTGCCCCCTCCCTCTGAGTGGCTCGGTGGCCCACTGGGGGGGGTCTCAGTGTGTTGTCTTCACCTCCCGTCTCGTTCCTCTGGGGAAACAACACAGCAGGTGGGGTCAGGGGTCAGGGCAGGTCACTCTCTGGCCTGCACACCTAAACAGCGGTGTGTGACGCTAGCTTCATACAGGGGAACTCTATGGGAATGAGGCTAAATATTTACCTGCACGTGTGTGTGTGAAGCGAACTTATTACGTGCAAATATAGTGTGTGTGTGCGTGTGTGTGTGTGTGTGTGTGTGTGTGTTTGTGTGTGTGTGCGTGTGTGTGTGTGTGTGTGTGTGTGTGTGCACACATGGATGCCAGGAAAAGAAACAGACTGGCATCGCAGCATTACCATGTGCACATTGTTTCCAAACAGCTATAAGTGATTGATGCTTTTAATGTCTTTGTTTAGGTGTGTGTGTGTGTGTGTGTGTGTGTGTGTGTGTGTGTGTGTGTGTGTGTGTGTGTGTGTGTGTGTGTTTAATAGTTTGATTAACCCCGAACTGGGTTAAAAATTACTTAAGTTAATTAATAAGAGATTAAAATATAATTTCCCATCTCGTGTAGCAATATTTCACAGGGGGAGTGCATTAACATTAACGTTATCATTGTGTTTGATAAAGCTCAAGCAGACGTTGAGCACTGTTGAAAGCCAGCCAAGTCCAGGGCACATTTGAACTGATGGTCTGAACGACCATCCAGACATTCAGGTTTTTATAAAATTATAACTGTGTCAATATTAACACCAGCATTTATGTGTCTCATCCCAGTGTAGTCTTATTATTTAGTTCAAAACTCAAACAACAAAATTAGGGTGCAGTTACACTATTATACAGATCACCAGGCATCGAATGAAGCCTTAAAACATATGATAGGTTATGGATCTCAACAATCGATGCACCCAGCAGGAGATGACAAAGAAACGTTGTTTTAATCTACAACATACAGTCTGACTGTATGTTACATTGTTAGCCAATGTGATAAAATGACCAGATGATTGGTTATGCTGCATTCACATGGCAGACAGCAAACACTTTCTGGACGGCACAGCATAAAAGTTAATACAAATATATTAAACACAATTATTTAGTAGCAACTGTTTTATGTAATTATTTTTGTATTGTATCGAGTATTCTACAACAACAACACAAACGTGGAGAAGCATTTGGTCCGTCCATAGCTAACAGAAAACATAAACGAACGTGCTTTAAGCTGAAGGGAAACAATATTGCGTCCGCTTTCTAAATGCCTCTGCGTTATGTGACAAGTGTCAATCCTACCGACCCGTCAATCACAACCTCCACCAGGGCTCACAGAGTAGCCTCGGTTAAGCAGAGCTCCCTGTCAGGGGGCTGTGGAGGGACTGACCTGCGGCGGTGCAGCTCGGTCCCCCAGCAGGCCCTCGGCCCTCCATGGCACTGGCCTGGAGCTCTGGAGCAGCTCAGCCACGGTGCCCAGCGCCCTGCCCAGGGCCGCCACCGCTCCCTCCAAGCCCTGCAGCCTCTCCCCGTGGCCCAGGCCCTGCCGCTCCAAGCTGCCCAGCAGCCCCTGCATGTCCCCCCACTGGGCCGTGGGGTCTCCCACGTCTGCCCCCGGGTGCTCCGTCCCCCGCTGGGCCCCCAGGGCCTGCTCCAGGGAGGCCAGGCCACGGCAGATGGCGTCCAGCCTGCGAAGCACCTCGCCCTGGTCGGAGACAATCTGCTCCACCTTGCTCTCCAGACGGACCACGCTGCCCTCCAGGACCCCCAGCCTGCCTTCCAGGGCCCCCAGCGTGGGCAGCAGGGCCGACCCTGCGCCTGGGAGGGACGTCCTGGTGGGTCCGGATGCGGGCGGCTCCAGCTTGCCCCCGTCGTACATCTTGGCGATGCAGGAAGCCAGCGTGGCCCGTCTGCTCATGGCTGGGGCATCCAGCAGGGCGGGCCCACGCTGACGGGGCGGTCAGGGAGCAGCTTGTTGGTCTGGCGGTTTGGCGGTTTGTGGTCTGTCAGCTTCATAAGGTCATCTTCACGATGTTCTCCAGGATCCTAAATCTGCTAACTGTGCTGTGGTGTCCAGTACAAGACCTTCTCTGCTTGGCCTGTTCTCTGTGTGTGAGCCCCAGGAGCTGTAAATAAACACTCTGTCCCTTCTGCCTTATCTCCCCACTTCTCCCCCCCTTCCCCCCTCCTCCCCCAGCTGAAGTCACAGCCAAGATTCCAACAACGGTTTGACGTCACTAAACATTTAAATTCATTGGGCAATATTCACAGCTGACTGCTGGGCATGCAAGGAATGACCTTTCCCGTGGGGGCTCAGCATGTTGCCATGGCGCGGTGCCTTTGGACTATGGTGGTCTGCCACCATTTTAGTACAAAGTTAATCACTTCTTGCTGGAAAACGTGTTGCCATGGTGCCACAGTACCTTCCCATAATGCAATGCTCACCTCCGGAGAACAACGAGGTGGACGGCAGCTACATGTCGTAGCTAGCTAGCAGCTGCTAGCTTGCGGGGCGTACTGTATGTTTCAGAGCAGTTCACCACGTGTACCTGGACCACCTTCCTCCAGACTCTAGCAGGTACCTAAACCACCTTCAGGCTCTAGCAGGTACCTGGACCACCTTCCTCCAGGCTCTAGCAGGTACCTGGACCAACCTCAGGCTCTAGCAGGTACCTGGACCACCTTCAGACTCTAACAGGCACCTGGACCACCTTCAAGGAGTCAGAACTCTACCCCCCGCACATACACACACACACACACACGCACGCACACACACAAGGGGGAATGTATCGCCCCTCTACCACATATTCCCGTGAGATGCCACAACACACACGACCACACACACACACACACACACACACACACACACACACACACACACATATAATTGCGCTATGCTGCATGACGAACGTGACTTGACTGTAGCGGACATTGGCTTTTAAAAATAGCCCCCTGCTGACAGCCAAACAGTAATGAACTGTCCCAGTGGAGCAGGGGCAGTGACTCAGATGCTTGAAGGTTTACGGGGATCACAATACTGTAATTCTGACAGAGAAAACACTGCTCAGTATCAACGTGTGTTCTTTAACAAAAGTCAGTCCAGGCTGGCACAAGCCTTCATGGGGCACTTAGCAGAGTTCATCTTCTTCTTTATTTTTGATGCTCCTGAGGGAAATGCTTACTTTTGTCACAAGCTCTCACAAGGGCAGTGGGAATTGATAGTCAAGTTGTCTTGGGGGCCCTATGGTGGCCATATGGGGCCTAAGCAGGCGCTTAGTTCACTTAGGCATCAGTTACCCCCGTCAGGTTACACACAATGGCGTCACAAACAACTACATCTAACGTACATTATGTTGCTGGTCCACTGAGCTGGGCTACCACTGACTGGACACCTCAGACACCGGAGAGCTGTGGGTTTGGACCCGGGTCCTTGCAGCTTCCAGGGTTTGTGCTGACGTGCTAACGTGCTAACGCCTCCGTGCTCCCCGGGGGCAGCAGAACGGGCTCACGTCCAGATAGGGAACTGTTCATTTCCCGTATGAAAAATGTGTCGGGAGGGTCCTGCGAGGCGGGGCCTGTGGGACAAAGCCTGCGGGGCGTGGCCATCTGAAGGCCAGAAACATTTGGGTCACTGGACCCCTTGGAATGTTAATCCATCTGATCCTGCTGTGATTCAGGGGGCCACGCTGGGATCGTTGCCCGTGTCTGTTTGGCCCTTTCCCCCCATTACACTGGGACGGATGAGAGGGTGGCTGCTGGCCAATCAGCACGCGCTTATGGAAGCTGAGCAGGTCCAAATAAAACAAACTGCTGAAACTGGAAACCCCGCCCTCCAGAGACACGGTCAGTCGGGACACTATGTTCTCACAGCTCTTCACCCACAGAGCCAGTCTTTATTTGCCTATAGTCTCACAGGGCCACAGTGCTGGATAACTATGTCAAGACCCGCCTACATTATAGGAGAGCTTTTGATTGACAATGCACAATGACCAATAATAACTCAGGAGGAATATACTGAGGAATTTGTTGGAAAATGTAACATTGGTGTGGCTGTTTGCCTTCTTGTAATTATGTTAAATAAGTAGGTTTACGGTTGCTTATTAAAATACTGTAAATGGAAATGCTGAAATGAGTAAATGAATCACTGCACTATAGCGTTGAGCCGGAGTTGCGTATACAGACTTGTAAGTGACAATGCTTTCCCCCCACTTCCTGATAGTGCTGACATGCTTACAGGGGCTGTGTATCAGACACTCTGCACAAGTCATGTGACGTAGTGCTGATAAAAGGAAGAGGCTGAGGCTACTTCACCCTCAGCTTGGAAGGGTCATATGGGCTGAGCCTTACTGGTGCCCTCGTCACAAGGGCATGCGTTGTCATGGCAATGGCAGGGTGAAACCTTGCAGCTAAACACAAGGCGATGCCGTGGGAGATGGTGCTAGGAACTAAGAAACACAAAACGAGACCTGCTAAATGGTATACAACCCAACCAACTACACACACAAGTGACATCTAGAAACAACACTGCATCACCATGTCCAGGAGACATGATGCCACCTAGCGCAGCACTGCATCCAAAACAACCTACACACGTTTATTTACTGTATATACAACGGTGCATCGATCCTGCACAACAGCCTACCTATCTATAGGGGGCAGCACTCAACCTCAGTGGGAGTGGGAGTGGGAGTGAAACAGTGGGAGTGAAACACTCCCACCCAGGTGGTCGTGGGTTCAAGTCCCACTGTTGGCCTGCTAGGTAGCATCCCATAACAAGACGCCTAGCCCATACCTGAATGAATACCCAAGCTCACTGCTTTGTTTGAAATACAACAATGGGTAATTGTATCTATACCTCGTGTTACTGTGAAGATGTTGTAAACACAAATCTTATATAAGTTCTAAGATATAATTTCAAAGAGGACATTTTTTATAGAAAGTAATTTAGTAGATTTAGTACATTTTATTTATACAGCACATTTTCACAGACAATAAGTCAAACCAATGAAATTACCAACCAACCAAAACAAAAACAAACACATAATACATTAAAAAAGACATATAGCATGTTTAATACAGTAAACAGACCCACCAAGCAGGGCAGGCAACCCTATGTGGGTGCGAGAGCATTCTCAGACAGCTTATGGGTCTACTCACTGCAAGCACACATGGCACAACTTGTACAATATGAGAAATAGCACTGGACGAAAGAAGAGCTGGACAATATATGAATCTTACATCAGTATTATGATACAAGATGAGATACTGGCTGGCTGCTGTGATGAAGCAATAGAGTGGTCTTCTCTGGGTTTTAAAGATAGTGTTATTGTAAAGTTATAAAGGTATGTCTACTTGACTTGGTCATCATTAAAACATTTATTTATTTATCTATTTATTTATTTATTTATTTAGACAGTGAATAAATAGTGTATATGATAAACAGCAAGATAATTCAAATAAATATTTAGATATCAGTCAGTGATATGTGATTGTGTCGCCAAGCTATTTTATAAGCTTTATTAAAAGCCGGCAGTCCACAGAGACGTTCCTGGAGGACCCCAAGACGTGTCTCCCCATACAAACTCTCTTACCGTAAATGTACAAACACGTTCGGACACGTTGACCCTTCCTCCACCTCCTCTTCCTCGTCCAGAAGGAAGCAACCTATGACCTGTAAAGGCGTATGTCTCCATCATTGTTCATCACCCGTCTGTCCATCCATCTGTCCATCCATCTGTCCATCCATCCAGCTCTAACTAGTCTCATGGTCCCCACAGTGCAATGCAACGCGGGGGCCCAAGAAGAGACCCTTTTTCCACCCCCTGCCCACAACACACGCGCGCACACACACACACACACACACACAGTAACACACACACACATACACACACACATAGTAACACACAGTAACACACACAGTAACACACACACACACACATAGTAACACACAGTAACACACACAGTAACACACACAGTAACACACACACACATAGTAACACACAGTAACACACACAGTAACACACACACACATACACACACACATAGTAACACACAGTAACACACACAGTAACACACATAGTAACACACACACACACACACACTGTAACACCCTATCTCCGCTACATCATGCCCCCCCCCCCCCCCCGCCCCTGTCCCTGCACTGCCAGCTGTGCAGTGTGGTCTCCAGCTCGGGCCAGATGCTGGGGGGCGCTGCGGGGCCGCAGATCGACGGCGCCCCCTGCGTGTGGCGCATGAACACGGCACCCACGCGCGGCTTCGAGGGCGACGTGGGCGGCCGCACCACCGTGCGCGTGCTGTCGCACACCAGCGTGCCTCTGCTGCTGCAGCGGCCGCACCACTTCCTGGGCGGGGCCAACGGCAGCCTGCTGGTGGTGTGGGGGCCACATCGCAACATGCGACAGGATGGGCGGGGCGTGGTGTACAACATGCTGCGGCAGGCCGCCCTCAGCTACCCCCACGCTCGCTTCTACGTCACCACGGAGGAGCGCATGAGCTACTGTGACTCCGCCTTCAAGAGGGAGACAGGCAAGGACAGGTCGGTCTCTCCTCCAATCACACGCCTCCTGTACCCTCTCCTCCAATCACACGCCTCCTGTACCCTCTCATCCAATCACACGCCTCCTGTACCCTCTCCTCCAATCACACGCCTCCTGTACCCTCTCATCCAATCACATGCCTCCTTGGCCCTGTTCTCCAAGAGGGTCAAGACTCTGTGGGGGTGTGTCTCCAGATGGTATGGGGTTCTGTGGGGGTCTGAAATGACATCAAACTGTGAAGAAGGAGAACGGGTTCTATCTCTCAGCAGAAGAGGCATCAGTCACTTCGTGCGGTCTTATGAGCCGTCGTCATCTGAAGGCAGTGAGCAGTGTTGCTAATAGTGCTAAGGAACACTGCTGCTAGGAGACCTGCTATGAAAACCACAGTAATTCATTGCACTCACATGCTGCATATTAAAGCTATGTTATGTAATGAGAACAACTTCATGTACGCTTGTCAATCGGCCGTGACGTCACGTGATGTCATGATGTCACGTGACGTCACGTGATGTCACACACATCAGACCCACAGTACATCATGGCATAATGTGCATATTAGATTCAGTACATTAGTTAAGCATGACGACTGTTGTGACCCATCATCTTCATGGCACGTTGTCAGGAATATTAAAACACCAGCCTCATTGTCAATATCATTTTGTATATCAAGGTCATAACTCATGTTGTTGGGCGCAGCCATTAATCTTATTCACTTTAAGGGGACTTGCTGTGGTTTATTCCTTCGGTCCCTGATGTGGCCTGCTGTGTGGGACTTCTCCAGGCAACCCAAAGCAAAAGCGGAGCCCTGGCTAAATGACACGACTCGTACTGTCAGACGCGAGTGCCGGAAGACTGAGCGCAAATGGAAAAATGACAAATTGCATGTATCGTTTCAAATACTATGGGACCGCTGGCATCATTATAAGACAATTGTGAAAGAAGCTAAAGGTAAATATTTCTCTGAAATGATTGTGTCAAATTGTAACATCCCTCGTATTTTGTTTAAAACGATTGATTTGGTTCTTAATGCCCATAAAACTGTTTGAGTTCTTATGCTACGTGAGCAATTTCTTCACTTTTTTACTGATAAAGTAACTTCTATTAGGGCTCACATCTCATCCCCTGCTTATGATCTCCCATAAGATTGTGGTATGTCGTCTGTTGAAGCCCTCAGGTTCTCCAAATGACATTGTCCTTCCTCGACTGTATACGGATGTTTTCCACACAATGTCCATCTGTTCTTGCAGATGTATTTTTATTAGTCGCCTTTCCTCAGCTGTGGACCATGAGATTCGGATGTCTTGTTTAGAGGCGTGGGTGGGCATTACGTGCATAGCACTCAAATGGGTTAGGTCCTACTTGGAAGGTCGGACTGTAGTGACTGTGTCCTCTTCTGCTCCCCTCTCTGATGGTGTCCCACAGGGCTCAGTTTTAGGCCCTCTCCTCTTCTCTCTCTATCTGCTCCCGCTTGGTTCCATACTTAGGAAGCATGGTATTTCATTCCACTGTTATGCAGGCGACAGCCAGATCTATGTGCCTCTTAAAAAGAATGACGATCTTAGACCATTGCTTGACTCTCTTGATGACTCTAACCCTTTTACATTTCAATGAAAGAAAGACTGTGATTTTGGTGGCACCACTGGGACCCCCCTTGTCGATCTGGGTTTTTTGGATCAATACGTCAAGCCAACCATTACTAACCTAGGGCTTAAAATCGACTGACATTGTCAGATTGTGGCACTGAGTAGGGTTAGTGGTTAGAGGTTAATGGGTAGTGGTTTGGGGTTAATGGGAAGTGGTTAGGGCTTAATGGTTAGGGTTAGTAACCCTATCATAATCATATCATATCATAATCAGTTTGTACAGCATACAGGCATAGTTTTGATTCAAATCTCAAAATAATTTAATAGGTAGAGCATCTATTTTCTGAAGTTTTGTTATTTATGTCATAATAAATATGTATGTCCGTTAGGTAAAATATATCCAACACAGTTGATCACACTGGATATCTGTCACTGTAGGAGGACTGTATTATATTTGAGGACTGTATTATGTAAATTTGTGTATTTGCAGTTTATATTTTACCTACAGGGACAATGTCTCATCTTACTAGGCCCCGATGTCATAGGATATGCATTCCTTATGAGGCCTGCATGCATTGTAATATTGTTAGGTGTGCATTGGACTTTCTGTTTAGCCCTAATGTAACATATTAATTTTGCCCTGACCACCTTCCCGGGTAAGAGGAATGGTTTATGCTTGTGTAAGCTGCAGTAGTTTAACTTAAAGGCAGGGTCAGTCATTTTTGAGAAGGCTTGCTATATTCGAGCTCAAATCAAACTTTCAAAGTTTCATCGACGCCCCACACACCGTAACGCATTGTGAAGAAGCAAAGCGTAGTACTACATCTTTGTTGTTCTCCACTTTGTTTAAGTTGCTATTTACAGAGCCAGGGATGTGTAGAAGTATCTTATGTTCATATTTACAGAGCCAGGGATGTGTAGAAGTATCTTATGTTGCTATTTACAGAGCCAGGGCTGTGTAGAAGTATCTTATGTTTCTATTTACAGAGCCAGGGCTGTGTAGAAGTATCTTATGTTGCTATTTACAGAGCCTGGGCTGTGTAGAAGTATCTTATGTTCATATTTACAGAGCCAGGGATGTGTAGAAGTATCTTATGTTCCTATTTACAGAGCCAGGGATGTGTAGAAGTATCTTATGTT
>JAODLL010002650.1:0-12251 GCA_026546735.1 Forbesichthys agassizii | reverse complement strand
GTGCAGTCCATGAGGAGGAGATGCACTGCAGTACTTCATGCAGCTGGTGGCCACACCAGATACTGACTGGTACTTTTAGGGGACACATTATTCTATTTCTGTTTGTCACATGTCTGTGAAATATTTTTAGTTTATGTCTTACAGTGTTGATTCTTTAAGTGTTCATACAAATATTTTCAAACATTAGATTTACTGAAAGTAAAAACAGTTGAAAGTCAGAGGACGTTTCTTTTTTTGCTGAGTTTATATTTAAAGTGAAAACAACTCATAAAATGCATTTTCAAATCAATGTTCGGCTGGGGATACCTTTTTTGCACAACACCACGGATAGAGTTTACCGTAGAACATGCGATAGGTGTGGTTACAGCGCCTTCTGCAGAAACACCCCCAGCGCTTAAGAACAGATAATGCATGTTAAATTCTCACGCTTTTGAAAAGTAATTTTATATACTTTTATTAATTCATATTTTGCTTGGTGGCTAATATTACTTTTTTCTGTGGTGTCTGGGTGGCTAATATTACATTTTTCTGTGGTGTGACAAACTCAAAACACAAATGTATGTCTGCTTCACACAATCTTTAATTTCAATGGAAAATTAAGGAAAAAAATAAAGCACCGAATATGAACATTCAAATGACCAGTGTTTTGTTAATACTGAACCTATAAACATATATTGGTATAATTTAAAACAATTTCTCAAACTCTTTCTATCTGTATTGTTCATTTGAGCATTTAAAAATGTTGAACATTTTACCCACATACCTATTTTAAGGCCTTTCTGAGACAGTCTTGAAGTGGATGTGGCCAACCAGCTAGTAGTAGTACATAACAGCGTAAAACATTTCTGTTGCCAGTAGATGGTGCTATGACTTTGAGTGAATAATATTATGGATGTCTAGGGAGTCTATTTGTTTACATTGACCAGTGAACATTTTAAGTCGATTGGAGTAATTTCCTAGGACAGGGGTCTGCAACCTTTACTATCAAAAGAGCCATTTGTGCCAAAAACATTTTATATTTATTTGGCTGGAGTCACAGAAAATATATAAATTAACTTATCAACATTAGACCTAAATGAGAAATGAGAATTCCCCTCTTCCCAGGGCTTAGGAGAGCTTCTGAACTGCCGGGACAGTGAAATGTTAGGGGGGTGCAGGTGCATGCTTCCCTGCAAAGATATTTTCAAAATAAATGCCAATTTCTGGTGACTTAAAAACAGAATATATTCTAGCCTATGCCCAACTACTGTGCACTCACAATTTTAAATGGACTAGATCCATTTGGATACTGGTGAAATCAGAAGACACAGGCTGTCAAAATAAAATATAATTCAAGATTATATTTTGTGGGGGGACAAAACCTAGATTAAATTCATTATGTTTGTGAAATCACAAGGAGCCACTGTAGAGAGCCGCAGGTCGCAGACCCAGGCCCTAGGAGGAGTTGTTACCATTATATTTAAAATGGCCGACTTCCTGTCGGATGTAGGAAATTACTCCAAATGCCTTTTTTGTTTTTTTTGTACATCTGGACACAATACATGTGCCACAGAAAGTTTGTATGTCTAGGTAAAAGTTGTTTGGGGGGGGGGGGGGCAATGCGCAAGACACAATCTGCGATTTCCACCTAGAGATGTGTGTGCCAAGCTTCGAGAAAAATAATCACTACAGTTTCAATCGGGTCCTCACACTGTGTTTGCTCGGGCCTTAAGAATAGAGTTGTAGTGTGTAGGCAGACAAAGTTTAAGTCTCCTGTGGGCATGTGAGTGTTTCACACATCCAATTGTACTCCACAGATTTGCATCCAAATATTAAAACCCTTTCAACCCTATGGGTGTTAGGCTGTTTCACTATTTTGATATAATAGCTTTTAAAAGCATTTCTGTAATAGGTATAATCAAGTGTTTTATATCTCTGAAATTAGCACCCTCTCAGCTACAATAAGTGTAATACAGAATATTGCACACATGTGCAATACTCATGCTGTCTGATCTGCATCTTGATGTGCCACTGCTGTGAGGTGGATGGATTATCTCGGCAAAGGAAAAGTGCTCACTAACACAGATTTATACAGATTTTTGAATAATATATGAGAGAAATAGGCCTTTTGTGTACATAGAGAAAATATTAGATCTTTGAGTTCAGCTCATAATGGCAGGCCCAGTTCGACGTAGAAAGAACATACAGAAAACACCTGACCTTCTATCTTTGACCATTTTGAAGATATGATACGAAATATAGTAGTATGCAAAATCCGTGCCGGCATGGATCTCGGGTTTAGACTGTTAACCAAGAGATCCGATGGTGATCGATAGTAAAAAATGCATTCTGCTCAGATATTATGCTACATTAATCTAGAACCCGGGTCGGCAACCATGGGCACGCGTTATCTTAACCAATGGCACACTGGCAATATGTTTGATTTTATTTTTATATTATCTTATAATATCGATGTCTTCCGCATGGGAAATTTGCCTACATTACGTTATGACTTCAACAGACATTGCAGTTGCGCAACCTAGTTTGATTGATCCACCCGCATACAGCAAACACTAGCCTCTGATTGGCTATCGTACCGTAGTAGCTAAGTACTCCGCTGGAGCCGGAGCTGGATCAGTAGCATGTCTGCAATGGCAGGTTCTTTAGCTAAGAAAGTTAAAGTAGTAAATGTTCGGGCGATTCAGCCCTCCTGGACACAAGAATGGGGTTTTGTGTTACAGAAGGACCGTGCTGCGTGTACTTTATGTCTTGAAAATGTTGTTTGCCGAACATCAAGTGTTAAACGCCATTTTGAGACCAAGCCTGATAAAACATTCAAGGGTGGAGTAGAGAAGTAACCTGTCATGCCAGATAGATTGTTGTTGGATTAAAAAATATACATATTTAAATTTATTTCTGATTAACAAGATTAATAATTTCTAATCAGATATTTCATAAGCATGACGTTCTTGTATTATTCTCATTGTTATGCTTGTTATCTTAATTCTCCCCATAAGTGAAATTTATAACTTAATATACTGTAACCCACATTTGTGTAATTTTGGTATATTTGATTTCTATTCAGATGTGGATGTTTTTTCATGGATGGCATTTTATACAGTTATATAATTATAATATCCTGAGTATGGGGGAAAACATTAATTTTTTTATTGAATTGTTGCTATTCATGGTGCCTATAGCTGGAATAAAATGACAGATTTGTTATTCGATTTTGATGTGATGTTATAATTAAACTTAGGCCATATATTATATGGCACAATGATTAACAAGACATTTTGAAAAGGGCACTTCATATCAAAAAGGTTGCTGACCCCTGAACTAGAATATCCTGCTTAAGTTAATGCAGTGCAAAGTGTACCAGGTGCACAGTAATACTAAACTTTGATGTCACTCACTTGTGGCCAATCTCATGTGCGATGGTGAAGGCAGAACCAAGGCCGATGTCCTCATTGATGCTACAACTCCTTTCTGGTTCGCACATTCCAGCTACAGAGGCCAAGCCTTTACACAAAACACACACACACACCAAACACAAGGTAAGGTCAAGGTGTTGCATTTTTTAAAGGTCAATCATAAAGTAGGATTCCACGCATTTAATATGCAATGCGTTTAAGCAGAGAAAAATGTTAACCTGAGTTAGTTTACCAATAAAGGCCAGTTTTTTTTCTTATATAGGTACAGCTACTGTTGAAAAATGTCTAGACAGGCATGTGAAATGTACTGCACCCAGAAAAGAAAGCATCAAGATATATAGATGTTTTCTTTGTTCACTTCAAATGTAAATTATAAATTAACCAGAGAAAGAGAGAGGGAGGGGTGAGAGACTTTGTTTAAAGTAAAACCTTCCCACAATCCAGGTGTCACACTTTTCTTTCCAGATCCTTACATGTCAAATCTGAAGAAAGGAGGAAATGTTTGTATATCACATCTACAGGATTGTGTCAAATGGCACAACATAACAGGTGTGTACTGTAAGTGTGTCTGTCTGCATATTAATGTATTAATGTGTGTTAAAACTAGGGGTGGAAATCTCTAGGCACCTAACGATTCAATTCAATTACAATTCAGATGGCTGGAATTCGATGACAAAATATTTGTAATGATTCACAATGAATTTACTTTCAATAACTTTTATTAATTATTAATACAACAAATGGAAGCAATGTGGCAAGTCAAATCAGACAAAAAAATGTAGCCAGAAATCATACAAAGCTTTCTGTACTAGCAGCTCTCATACAAAACATATGCTTGTGGCATAACTTAAATTTAAAAAATAATATAAACTGCACTTATACAGTCTAAAGTTTCTGAATTTAAACTAAATCCTGAACATAAAAGTTGCTCAGCTAAAAAAACAAAAATACATTTTATCTATACGACAATACAAAGCAGAGGGGAGTCAAAATGTTGACTACCTTTTTATAAATGGCTGACACTGTGGAGGGCAGTACAGTGAACTCTGTAGAACTTAGAAAGACTCTGGGTTTACTCCCAGGTCTGCATATTGATGGCATATATTAATATGAAATAATTGACAATGCGCGACGGTGCAAATGTGTTTAGCTAGTGATGTGCAAGTTCTTGTGTAAAAACAGGAGCTGGTCAACATGTTCAGATGCAAGTGTGCTCTGCTGTGCAGTGACTATATCTCCCGCTTTAGAAAAAACTCTTTCTGCAGAGACACTGGTGCCAGGAATACATAAGTATGTCTTGGCCAACTTGGAAATCAGAGGAAACATCTCATGATTATTATTCCACCATCTGAAAGGTTCCTCAGATAGAGGAAGTGATGGAGCATTAAGGTAACTTGGTCACTTCCTCCGCAGCTCTGGCATAGGCGGACATGGGCTGCTGCTGGACTCTATCAGTAAAGGTAACAGGTTCTCTAGCAGAGACGATGACAACCTTCTTTAGGAAGCAGTGCTTTGGTGTTGCTCCTCCTCAGTGGTCAGGGTATTCTGGGTCTGGGTTTACCCTCACCTCTTGCTGTAGATAAACACAATGAGAAGAACAGATAAACAATAAAGCGTTAAATATTCTGATGAATCAAAACATTTTAATACAATTAATACACATTATCCTGTTCTATTCAATATAAAAAAAACATTGTATTATGGAATATTTGCTATTCGGTCAATTGGATAAGTTAAAAAATAGAATGTCTTATGCCCAGACTGACATTTTAAAATTAAGTAAATGGCCGAATTACCTATATTGATGCAGCCTTAGCAAGCATTCTTCCATACGTCTCCACTCTCTCCTCCTCAAAAAGAAAATGCAGGCCCTTAGATCGCGGGTCCAGAGTAGAGGCTGTGAATAGAGTTATTTTCTCTTTCTTGCTAGAGTATCTCTTGCTGAGATCCCCATGCCTGCTTTACCTCCTGGACAAATTACTCTCCAATACTGTCCTTAGTGTTGTGGATGAGCTGAGCTTGCAACTTACATGCGAGTAGTTGCATCTTTCATTGGCTTCAGAGCCTTGATCAAATCCTCTGCATTTGAGATGTCTGCTTCACAGAGAGTACAGATGTCAGAGTCTCTTTTCCTTACATGAGGAAACGGTAAGGCAGCGCAGACTGCAGGCTGATGCTCCAGAAACCTGTCAACCATCACCATATACACTGTTTCACCTGGTGCTCACGTCTGTTTTCAGCTTGTGTTTTGGCAGACCAAGTAGCACCTGTTTCTCTTCTTGCAGTTGTGCTGCCGTGAATAAAAACGTAGTAATACGTTTCACCCTCCCCTAGTAGCCTTGACACAGTGGGCAACGTCAGCGCTCGCTGAGAGGCCAAGTTTAGCGTGTGTGCATAGCATTTCACATTCAGGAATTTGCCCAGTTCTGCAGCGACAATCATGTTTGATGCGTTATCAGTTACTAAAACTAAATATTTCGTAGTGATCTGCCATTCCTCTGCTAAATTCTTTAACAGTTCTGCCATATTTGCACCCATGTGGCTCTCAAAAGCTGCTCTTGTTTGGAGACACTAGCTGCCACTCATCCGTGATAAAATGTGCAGTTACCGTCACATATGATTCTGTCACAATGGATGTCCACGCATTACCGGTTAGAGCTATCCTTGCTGCTTTCTTTCTTTTATTGCTTTATAGTGGGGATCGCTTTGTCAGTGAAGTTATTTACAAGATGGGATGTTTTATCTCAGCTCCAACGTGCGCAACATACCACGAAAGCCCTGGTTTTCAACAGCCGAGTAAGGATGCAAATCCTTGGCAATAAATATTGCTTTTCTGAGCTGGGTGGAAGCTTTGACATCGCTTGCTCGATTGTCGTCTGGTTCGCAGCTACAACCGGCAGTTTGTTTTCTTCCGCCGGGTGGAAACGTGTGATATGGTTTCCCATGTTTTCAAAATATTTTATTCTAGTTTGACACAACTTGCATACAGTGTGGCTCTTATCCAACTCACGTTTCCCTTCGTCTTCATGGAATACAAAGTGCTTCCATACACTTGCTTTTAATCCTGAGGGTGCTGGTTGAATCTCCCGCTGAGCCATCTCGTGTCTAATGTTAAGTGCATGCCAAAAGACTGCAGTTGCACACTTACAATGTCCGTCTTTTGCGTTCCGTCAACATTACGTTAGCAAAAAATAATTTAATAAAATTGATGCTTGATGTTAATGAATCGATTCAGAATCATGCATGTCCGCATCACGATGCATCTAAGAATCGATTTTTCTCGCCACCCTGAGTAGAAGGTCAACTCTAGTAACATGTAAGTGAAATGTTAGTAATATGCTTTATTTCTTTATGACTATACATTTCACATAGTAATGGAATTAAATGGATGTCAACCACACAGGATTAAATTGTACTAGTTTTAACCTCAGACTAGTTTCAATTTTTTCTCCACTCAAGATCACACACAGATCCACTCAGACTGACACAAGCTAACCCATAAAGGTTAGAAAAAGCAGATGTATTCAAATGTATTAGAATCCAGTGCATATTACAGCCAACACACAAAATATTCTGTCCTGACCTTGTGTGTGACCATTGGTCAGAAAACAAGTCAGGGGTTGTACTAAAGCTTTATATTCCTTTAAATATAGAAAATAAATACTACAGTATTACTGATGATACTAACAACAATAATGAATAATTATTAGAAATGAATGACAGACGCAAGCTTGATGATACACACACACACACAGAGCAAATACAGTAATTGAGAAACTGAGTGGTCAGTGCTCCTTCCTGCTGTGTTGTCTTCTGACAGAGCAGACAAGAACAGACTTGCACATCACCAGTGAAGAAAGGAAGCAATGTGTGTTTGTGTGTGAATACGTGTTTATATGTACTACTGTGCGATACTTCGGTACCAAGTCAATGCCAAACTTCTGAAAACATGACGGTACTCGTTTTTGTACAGTACCGTAGGTACCGGAAATCCAACCGGGATGTGAACGGTACCGTAGAAGTGTAGCTGCAGCTCCGCCTCAACTCATTGAAAAAACAGCAAGTAAGATACGATTATCAGGGAGTAATACATTCACAAAAAACAGTACCGTAAGATATGCAAATGGTAACTTCAAACTTTCCAGCCATAGTTTCCATCTTATAAATATTTTACCGGCTGAGTAAAAAGTAAACAGTTCCGTAGTTTCGCTTTTGTCATGTGACATCAATGGTCTATTAAACATATTTAATCGCCTGGCAAAAGTGAAACAAAATCAGCCTTGAAGCGAATAAAATATGTAGGGCTACATTGCATATTTGCGTTGCAAACATTCGTGTGTATGCTGTAATTTACTACAATGAATTTTAACCGAAGCTGTTTCGACTAGCGTTTGCCACTACCTCCGGAGTGCCGACCGGGATCTCTGTGAATGTTTACCCGCCCTAGGAGCACTCTCGTGCAGGCTCCGAGTCACGGAGGTCCCAGTGGTACTTCCTCGGAGCCCCGAGCAGACCTCAGAACAGACTTCAGATTTAAATGAGCACCGGACATTAGACCATGCATGCATACAGACAATATTACAGCAGCCAACCCCATGGCACATAGTGTAGATAACCCCATAGTACTTTATCTTTGATGGCAGTCTCAGCATACAACGTTACGCGCTTGATATACTCAGCATTTAATAACTGGTAATGTAGGCCTAGCTAAGCTACATAAACAGTTATAGCCTCATTTAAGTACATGTGAATATTTTATAATAGCTCCTAAAAAAAGATTGCTATGCTATTGGAGATATTAAAAAACTCTCAACATTAAGTCACTGTCTCTGGCCCATTACCAACTCTGAGGAAAGGAATCTTTTAGCAGACTCCTTGGACTGAATACGTGGCTGACATCCGCATACACCACAGGATAAGGTTTATTGACAATTTCAATAATTTTTGGAACTGTAAAGGCCGCTTCAGACCTGATGGGGTGCATCCGAACATCTTGGGATGCCGTCTACTTGGTGCTAACCTACGTCACGCTCTTGGAACTAGGAAACTTGGATTTCCAAACAAGATAAGCAGGGAGGACAGTACCCATAGGCAGAGTATCCACTTGATGCTCCATCTGAAAACACTCAATGCTTTCAGAAGCTGTCCTTGTCTAAAATTAGGGCACAACAACTCCCCCCCTCCTCCTCATCACCCTCCCCCTCCACTGCACTCACCTGACCCCCTTCCCCCTTCCACCACATTCCTTATGTCCCACTCCTCCCCCCGTGTAAACATTGTAGGAAAGTAGGAGGAGTGGCTGCCCTATTCAAATATATATTCCAGTGTAAATAAAATAGACTAGGTAATTGTATTTATTTTGAATACTTCTGTTTTCTATTAAAGGGTACCCCCAACATTTTATTGTTAACCATTTACAGACCTCCACGATATTCTGCTAATTTTATTGATAATTTTGCTGAACTAATTTCTGTTATATCAGTTGATCATAACTTGCTTATTATTACAGGGGATTTTAACATCCACATAGATAATAATACTGAAATAATGCCAAAGAGCTTTTTGCCACGTGACACTTTTGATCTCACTCAACATGTGAAATAATGGACACACACTCAAGGCCACACTCTAGATCTGGTTATCTCTAAAGGCCTCGATATTTCCTCTGTCATGGTTAAAGATTTGGCATTGTCTGACCATTTCTGTATCTTTTTTTTAATCAATAATCACCCCGATTGTTCCAGTAAACTCTGTTCCAGTTAAGAAAAGGTACATTAACAACAGCACCAATGCACAGTTTATGGAAGCCATAGCTATGCTTCCAACAATAAGTGCTGATTCAGTTGAGTCAGTTCATGTACTCCTACATAATTTTAATGCAAAAATGTTAAATGTCATGGATCGGGTGGCACTGATAGAATGTAAATACAACCATGAGCAAACAGAAAACACCATGGAGAAATACCATGGTAAGTGCCCTGAAAAGAGAATGTAGGAAAGCGGAACATAAGTGGAGTAGACTTCAAATTCATTATGACATCTATAAACAAAGCCTTTGTAACTTCAACACTGAGCTAAGCAGGGCCAGACAGCAACATTTATCGGGAATGATCAATAAAAAAAATTACAATACCCACACCTTATTTGTCATGGTTGACAAGCTTACAAACCCAGTAAAGCAGATAGCATCTGAATTCATGTCCACTGAGAAATGTAATGAATTTGCGTGTTTCTTTAGTGAAAAAATAATAGTATTAAACAGTCCATTAGAACTACACAGTCTAACAAGGTTTCTGTACCATCCCCACGATCACCAAGACATAACTTGGTTATTGTCGCATTTTAATACAATTGATCAAAAATCCCTAAAAGAAACAGTTCTACATCTTAAAGCATATACTTGCTGTCTTGACAGAATGCCTTCAGACTTTTTTTTAAACAATTCTTAACTCCATATTAACTATATATTAATGGACCTACAGAAAATAGTTAATAGCTCTTTGCAATCTGACATCTTCCCTTCCTTTCTACCTTTTATAGCCATGACTATTGAGAAGGTTGTCTACAATCAACTCAGCAATTTTGTGACTTCAAGTGGTCTCTTAGACAAATTTCAGTCAGGTTTACCTAAATGACTGAAAAAAGAAAAAAAAAACTCATGCTTGACATTCACACTGGCACGTCACAAATGCAGAGAACCAATGAGCAGTTAGAAAAGCTGGAGTCCCTCAGGACTCACCACAGTACTGAAATGGCCCTGATTAAAGTTTTAAATGATATACCGCTGAATACTGATTCTGATAAAATAACAGTTCTGGTGCTATTAGATCTCAGTGCAGAATTTGACACTGTAGATAATAAAATACTTATAGATAGGCTGGAAAATTGGGTAGGCTTCTCTGCGACAGTCCTTGAAATGAACAGATCTTAATGGCCGAAGTTACTTTGTTACCATTGGTAATCATGAATCTGATAGGGTGGCTATGACATGCAGAGTTCCACAGGGATCAGTTCTGGGTCCGCTTCAGTTCAATCTTTATATGCTACCTCTGGCCCAAATTGTACAGAATAATAACATTAACCATCACAGCTATGCTGATGATACCCAAATATACATAGCTCTCGAACCGTTTGATAACAGCTCAATAAACTCTATGTGTCACTGTAAAGAGCACATAAATACCTGGATGAACCAAAAATGTTTACAATTGAATCATGATAAAACTGAGATCGTGTTTGGCAACAAAAATAAAAGAACAGGTAATATTAAAGAGCTGGATGCTTGGGCCCTAAAAACCAGGGAGCAAGTGCTTAATCTTGGTTTTCTGATAGACTCAGACCTCACATTTAACAGTCATATCAAAGCGGTCACCAAAACAGCATTCCATCATCTAAAAAATATAGCCAGATTTAAAAGTGTGGTGTCCTTAAAAGACCAAGAGAAGCTTATCTATGCTTTTATTTCTAGTAGGATTGACTACTGTAATGGGCTCTTAACGGGACTCCCAATAAAGACAGCTCATTCAGAATGCTGATGCTAAAATTCTAACCAGGACCAAGAGAACGGAGCACATCACTACGGTTCTAAAAATCGTTGCATTGGCTTCCAGTTAGTTACAGAATAGACTTCAAAGTTGTGCTCTTACTTTATAAATCTCAGAATGGGTTAGGACCCGAATACATTTCTGATATGTTTGAAGAATACCAACTGAGCAGGGCTCTTAGATCAATGAACACAGGTCAGTTAGTACAGCCTAGAGTCCAAACAAAACAAGGAGAAGCTGCGTTTAGCACTTGTGCTGTCCACATTTGGAATAAATTACCAGAGGATCTTAGACATGCCTCAAATATAGCAATTTTTAAATCCAGGTTAAAAACACTTCTCTTTTCACATGCCTATGATTTTAAATTAATTTTAATTTTAATAAATATTAATTGTCTAGTTTTCACGTGGATAAGTATTGCTAATACTTAGCTGCTGTGGGTAGGGCAGACACCGCTAGCAGATTTGGCTAGGGCAGGTACATGTCGCTTGTAGCTAATATGGCTAGGGCAGGCAGACAATCGCTAGCAGATTTGGTCAAGGCAGGTTAATGCCGCTAGTAGCTGTGGCTAGGGCAGGCAAAGCACTGCCAGCAGATTTGACTAGGGCAGGTACATGCCGCTAGTAGCTAATGTAGCTAGGGCAGGTAAATACCGCTAGCAGAGTTCATTAACAGGGGCCATGGCAGTTAGAGTGATAAAGCAAATCTGCCTCTAAGGAATGGTTTTAAATATTTTTATGGCTTTTACCTAGTTTTCTTATTTTTTATTTGTTCCTGTCATCCTTTGTTTTTCCGCCTACGCTACGCAGCTGATGTAGCCTGGTCGTTAGCCTCATGAGTCGATCCTGATCTCGTAAGCTTTAGTTTAATTTTTTGGACAGTTTTTATTCCTTGGTGGACATCATGGATATTGTATTGACACACCTCAGAGACTATACATGAGAGCTGCATGAAAGTTAATGTATATAAATGCTGACAAAACCACCCAGCTACAGCAGATTTCTATGTATGGTGTGTGTCATTTCTCAGCAAAATTACACTGCTACTATACAAAAAACTACACACATTGTAGTTTATAAATACGGTGTGATATTATTTCACATTGTTTAGTTTCAGTAGGCTAGTAGTCTAGATGGGTAAGCAATAGATTCGTGCCACAATCCCTGCAAACCCAACATCGTAGTGACAGGGGTTAATTCCACCGTAAATGAGAACATATGCTGGTTGAAACTGTGTCTGACTTCCAAGTATTTTGTAAGTATATTCTAATATTCTGTATAGAATTAGCTGCTAG
>JAODLL010002649.1:0-20026 GCA_026546735.1 Forbesichthys agassizii | reverse complement strand
CCCCCCCCCCCCCCCCCCCCCCCCCCCCCCCCCCCCCCCCCCCCCCCCCCCCCCCCCCCCCCCATCAATGATAGTGATGTATTGAAGTTCCACTGCAATGTAATTTATTTTATTTTATTTATTTTATTTCTTTGTGATTTTAGCAACTGTATAAACCCTTATTCTATTGTAAGCATTGTTATATTGTAAAGTGCTTTGGCAATACTGTTCATCGTAACATTCATGACAATTAAACCCATTGAGTTGAAATTGAGAGAGAGAGTAAGAGAGCTGGGGGAATCACAGCAGTAGCAGGATAATACCGCAGAATAGAGAGATACATCGGGAACCATTAGACCTGTGACATGTGACATCTCAAGTGCTATATGTCTGTCGCCATTGGTCAGCCACACAACAATTCCTGTCCTCCTGAGGTGACAAGGACAGCAGAGAGACCTCTCTCTCTCTCTCTCTCTCTCTCTCTCTCTCTCTCTCTGTCTTTCTGTGTCTCTGTGTCTCTGTGTTAGATGGTATTGTGTGTCTGTCACTAATGGCTCAGGAATGTCACATTAGTCAGGGCCGCATGCGTGACGCTGCGGACATTAAAACACTTTGACAAGGCCAATATGATATTACACGCGCATGGACAAAAGTTAAAAGAACAGTGACAGGTCCAATGATCTCACTGCCTCACAGCTACAGAATGATAGAGTGCCACCTACGCACCCCCAAACCCCAAATATGCCCCCCTGGCTAGATGGCATGTCTTAGGTTTCACAATTATCTAAAGGTACAGATATCGTTACACTACTGTTTTACGTTGTGTTAGCTGTAATTATAGCAATATAGTAGCAGTATTGGGGAATATCACCTCCATGTTTGTGAGCAAGGGAGATCCACAGAGGAGTTTAAAGGCCGCTGTCCACCAATCCCACAATGTTGGCCTTTCTCTGCATGTGCCAGCCACATCTGACACCGTCAGGGGATCAAGCAGAGTTCAGTGTGCTGTGGCCTGGTTCAATCTACCTCACTGACTCACTATCAGCATAGGCATCTGTTAGCAAAACTCAAACTATAGAGAAATAAAGGGCGGACAAATGAAAAATCCCCCTGGATACAAGTGGGTTTTCTAATGCATGTGTGTGTGTGTGTGTGTGTGTCTTTGAGGGTACTGTTTACATTACACAGGCTAACTCATGCAATCTGATATGTAACTTGGAGTGCACCTAGCGCCCCCCCCCCTTTCCCCCCCCCCCCCACACACACACACCTACCACTCAACACCCTTACTGAGCTACAGGAGGAAACACATCTTTACCTCACCAAGACATGTTGGCGTCAGTGTGTGTGTGTGGGTCAGGAGGGCAGTGGGGAAAGCAGACATATTGTTGCCATATGTGCAACCGGGATGCTTATGGCCGTGTGCACAGGACGTCCTGCTGGAGTTCCTGTAAGGTAACGCAAGTTGACATGCTAACGAGAAGGTGCTCACGCAGAATGACTGGGAGCTAAAATAATCACACCTTTAGTCTCTCTAAACGGGGTGCATGTGTTAGTCGTTGGCCCACTCTCAGCCAAATTCACACGTCTCCTAGACGACTGACCTCTTTAACAATTCTATATTCACACACCTCCGTTTTGTCCGCCTGTAGCCAATCTGTTAATCCCCCCCAAACACACACACACACAGTCATGCCCTCTATGTGTTTGTAAGTGTGTGCGCTATGCTGACAGCCCAGCAGGTGTCTGCAGGTGTTACACGCATCTCTCAACACGCGTCACACAGACACAATCTACTTTGGCCACGCCATCTCACAACAGCTCCTGTTCACCTCATTCACAAGCTGTCAGAACTTTCACAACCATCTCATTTAGACGTCTGCCCCAACAATGGCTACGGAAATTGTATTTGTGTGTCAGCGTAGAAGGACAAACAGATACAGCAAGATTCTAAAAACATTGTCTTTATTAGATATATATACACACAGCAAAAAAATAAAATAAAAATGATCAAGGCACTTTCATATCGCTATCATAACAATCTCCATTTTGACATTGGTTACAAAAAAAAGTAAATAAAAATAAGATGGCACGTACAGTATACTGTTACATGTTAGCAGGCATATCCTGAAACACGTTTCACTTACATGACACATCTTTATGAATCACTGATTATCATAGGCCTATTTCAGTGGTGCTAATGCAAGGTGGAGCTTTTGGTCAGGCTGAAGTATTAGAGTCATTTAATGTCAAACGCCACACTAACTTTTGGCCAGATGTTTGACTCAGACTCAGTGTGTGTGTGTGTGTGTGTGTGTGTGTGTGTGTGTGTGTGTGTGCGCGTGCATGCAAGGAGGATGGTAGTGGAGTTTGTGTTGGGATGGAGGCGGGATGAGATCACAGCTAACCCATCTCTCTGCACCCTGCCTCCACAGTGCACCATGCAGACAGCTGTCTCAACACGCACACACACGCACGTACACGCACGCACATGCACGCACACACACAGCTGCTCATGTACATGCCATGCATGTAGAGCATGGTGCGGAATGACATCCCCGGTGCACGGACGTATACACCGGCAGCTGCAGGCAGCGTGGTCGCAGTCCCGGACCGGCCGGCACCAATGGGGGTTTCCTGGGAATTAACTGCATGTCCAGCTGCCCTCAACACACTCTCTCACACACACACACACACACACACACACACACACACACACACACACACACACACACACACACACGACGGGGGTCTAACAAATGTGTAAGGACACAGGCTTAAAAGCCCATTACACCCGGAGCAGGTCAGAAAAACCGAAAATTTTGAAATGTTCTCTTTAACAACATTTTTTTTTTTAAATTTCAAAACAAAATTACAAATAAAAAGAACATATATAAAATAGAGTGTTTTTTTTAAAAGGAAGGCACTTTCAAGGAAGTCAAGTCATAAAACAGAGCTCCAGCAGTCTCTTTGTTGCCCTGGTAGTGAGCAGGCCTGACACCTCTTGCAGCAAAACGTCCTCTGGGTGTTCCCACCAGCAGTGTCCCTGCACCAAATGGGCCGAGGGGCTCCGGCCAGAGGGAAGTTTGGGAACAGGCAGCGTGGGGAAACGCGGGTCTACTGGGCAGGGCAGCATCCGGACGCCGCGTGCTTGTGCAGCAGGGACATGCGGCTGAAGGTCCGAGAGCAGGACACACACTGGTACTTCTTCACCTGGGAGTGCGTCTGCAGATGGGCGCGCAGGTTGGAGCGGTCGGCAAACGCCCGGTTGCAGTGTTGACAGGAAAATGGCCGCTCACCTGGGAAGGGAGAGAAAACCAAAACAAAAAAGTTCCACGGTCAGAAACATGAGAAATTGGTTTTATCTTATTTGATTAGTATTCGTATAATGATAAGAGGGGCTCCAGTTTGGCTAGCATGTATTGGCTTGTTACATTGCATAATGAAGAGATAAGATAGGGCCTGTTCTTTATAAGCAATAGCACTTGCTTACACCTCGACACATCAATGAATATCAATGAGTGACTAAGAACTGGTGCACAAGCGGCCTCCCTATGTGTCCCCACCTTGGTGATTGCTCTCATGTGAGTCAATGGTAATCTAATCAATTACTTGAACACAGAGCCTCTCAGTCATCCCCCCTTCCCCCGCCCAGGACGTGTGTGGCTGTGCCCCCCTCCCCCGTCTCTCCCTCCTCCTCCTCTACTCACCGGTATGCGTGCGGATGTGTCCCCTGAGCAGCCAGGGCCTGGAGAAGGCCTTTCCACACGTGGGACACACGCAGGGCAGCGTGTGGGAGCGGATGTGCATCTTCAGCGCGCCCAGGCTGGTGTACTCCTTGGGGCAGTGTTTGCAGTGGAAGGCGGCGGTGCGTGCGGGGGGCGACGGCGCCTGCGTCAGCTCTCCCGGGGAAGAAGGAGCTGCTGCTGCTGCGTGGGTCACCTTGTGGCGGGACAACGCCGCAGGGCTGCCGTAGCTCTTGCTGCAGTGCGGGCAGTGGTACGCCAGATGGGGGGCTTCGGGGCTGGGGGGGTCCGACGTACGGCCCCCATCCTCCTCCTCCTCCTCCTCTTCCTCATCCCCACTGCTGCTCCTGCTCGACGGGGAGCTGCTGAGGTCCAGGGGTCCCAGCGGGGACGGGGTGAGGGGGGACAGGGGCGCGGGCAGCGCGGCCATGCCGTAGAGTGGCACGCTGGGGTAACAAGTGAGGGCAGAGCTGTTGTCCTGAGTTGGAAGTTCAGCCAGAGGATAGCGCTCCGGGACAGCTGCTGCTGCTAGGGAAGGGAAGGACAGTCAGGTGGCTTTCCACTTAAATGGACAGATAATCTAATTACATGGTAAACTTGTTTTCATTCTTGGGGTTTTGTTACAGTCGGGCTTTATATTGACCCAGTCAAGCTTCTACCATAAAGATGATTTACTGGAACTGTAAGAGTCGTTCCTATTTACATTTTCACATCAAAGTGACATCTTCCGTTTTTATACCTAAATAAAGCTATTAACTTAAACAATACAAATACATATTCCTTTATTGACTGACTTGGCACGCATGTGCATTGTCCGAGAGATACGTGTAGTCATATTAAGCAGACCTACATGCAAAAAATAAATTAAAAAATCTACATAATTCAGACTGTTAAAATTCTTACCAGCTTTGCACTCCAATTGGCTGTAGTTTGGCTTCTTGTTGGAAAAGTACTTCTTAACCAGGAATGACCGAGGCATTTTGAAGTTTCACTTTAAATCAGAACACTTCCAAATGAGTAGTTGTTTAACTGTCAGATCCACTGATGTTCTCAAAAAAACAAGCAAACAGTTGCAGTAAATTTCCTGGCTTCCCACAACCAGCCGAAAAATCTGCAATTCGTAAATATCTGACTGCCTCACACCAACCAGACTCAGTGCCAAGTCGATCTGCTGTAGATTAGAGTTCGGGTTCTTGTCTCCTCATATAGTGACCATAGGACACATGCAGTGGGTGAGTGGGCATGTCCCCGCCCTCAGACACACCCCGTCCAGAATAAACGCTATTCGCCGCAGGTGACTTATGACCCAAAATGCATCTTGAAATTCACAACTGATAATTTTGGTTCCAAAATACAATCGCAAATGTGTCGCAAATTGCCTATGCCTATTTGTTTTCCCACTGTAGATTATAATTAACAAAGTATAATTAAGCAAATAAATAAAATGCTATTGCCTAACCGTGGAAATAATATCAGCGTTCCTATATAAAAACGAGCCTTTGGCGTGGATTCTTAAGAATACATATAACAAATAAACAAAATAGAAATCGTTTATTATAACTACTATTGGTCACAGATTGCTGCTGAGGTGTGTTTAAATTAAAATGCCAATTGTACAGCGCCCTCTGTCTGAATATTAACACCATGGTCGAGCGACATGCGATAAAGCCCTCAATATGAAATATGTGTCTTAGTGGACAGGAGTGAAAATCATACTTTGTAATAATAGAATCGTGAAAATGGTTGAATCCCCTTTGTAGCACCCCTGGTACGCTGGTGTAGGCCTAGATATTGTATAAAGACGACGAGAGAGACAAACGGATCGTTCTTCCAGTCCTCCTCTCCACATAAAGGATCACACTTCACTCACTCTGCGGGGAGTGGGTCCGTTCAATTTGGATGAAAGGGACGCTGTTCTCCCGTATGTGGTCGCAGCAGGACCTGGCAGAAAATTAACCGAGCTGACAGTGACAATATGACGATGTGCCCTAATAATCCTCATTGCCTAAGGGGCCATGACATGGAACTACACTCGGGTTAATGTCTCGAGGGCATGTAATGGGAGTCACAATTGACTGTTCTTTAAGAACTTGTGAGAATTAATGTTATGTGGCCTTTTATCCAGACAAGTTCACGTAACAAAAAAGATCAAGAACAACAGAACAACGAAAAAACATGTGGCTATAAGATACGGGTATATCAGACATGTTTGAAAATCAGTAAAGCATCAGGTGCCACCCACTCAAGCTATTACATTGGAATGTAACAGCATTAAGTGGTGCTATTTAGCATTACAAATGTGTGTAAAAGGGTCTTTGGGTGCTGGGTGAGCACCTGTCTAAAGACGCCATTGTGCACGCTGGAATGTCACGTTATGCACAAAAGTTCACACGTCGTTAGCGCTCTTGTTGATCGCCGACGCCACGCAGGCTGGGGGTCATTCGGGGCAAGTCCGCAGTAAAAACAACAAGCACATAGCTAGACGTGAAAGTTGAGGTCCTGCTGCTATATCATTTGCTGTATAATGTACCAGACAAGATAACAGTCTTCAATGACACACTTGTACATTTTAATAACATAAAAGTGTATTCATATTTTTATTTAGGCTATGGAAATGTAGGCTGTGTTTTTATTTTGTCCTTGTGAAGCACTATGTATATAATCTCTTCGCTGCACTTTGAGCTGCAATGAAATATGTTATTCAAATAAAGTTAATCAGGCTATTACTTTTATTTTTTTAATTTAATTTAATTTTTTTTATTCTAATTTTTATTATTTTCTGAAGGGTTACTGTTTCTAGACCCATTCAATGTGTTCATTCACAAATGCCAAATCACAGAGGAGGTTCACGTTGACAAAATGAATAATCCACCTTGTTGACACAAGTCAAGTGAAGACCTTTGTGTGTTAGAGTTGTTTTGAAGAACAGGAGTGAAATGAAATGTTCTGACATGGTTAGGGTGACCTTGGTGTTCTTTGTTCAGAACAGATGTTATCCTTTCTGGCCTGAAGGATCCCACAAAGTAAAAAAGTAGGCCTTATTAGAAAGTACTAGTTTCCATTCTAGAAATAATATATTTTATGACATGTCTTCTCAATTCTCATGGAGTGCTATAGGAGAGTATGACATTCTGGTCAGATAAAAGAGCCATTTACAAGGCTGTAGTGTATAGACTTTCACAATATTGCTTCTGCACTAAACATAACATTGAATGTCAAGTTAATTTTTAAAGCACATTTCAAGACCATTTTTGTCAACCTTGCTGGAATAGATTAAACAGATATGAATAAACACATCTGAAATAAATGCCTGTTTAACTATATAAAATGCACGAAGACAACTCACATATGTGTGCATTATGTGCATTCAGATATATATTCATACTGATTTATATCTGACCAATTTTAGTCAATCAGCCTGCTCTTCATGCTAAAATGTGGACAAAGGTGTTCTGTAACCCTGGCAACAGAAATCCACTTTTGCAACCACAAGATGAAATATTAATTTGATGGCACCTAGGTTTTTGCACTATTCATCGAGGCATTTAGATATTTAAATCTGAAATGATACAATAACGTAACATTGAAGTAATCTAAATTAATATTTTAGAGTTAATATTATTGATTTGCAGTTAAGTGTTTAAGAATGTAGTTTTAAATTGGGTTTTGCCAATATTTTATGAAATAGACTAAATGGTCTATAATTATGAATCATAAGCATGCATAGACAGTGGAGCTAATGTAACTAATAAAACCCAACCAAACCAGACAAATCCAGCGCAATATTATATCCAGTTCAACATAGGCAACATTATTTCATTTGACTATAGTAAAGTGCTTTAGGCAGTCAAGATGGGTACAGGTGATCTGCCTGCTTTGTTTGTGCCACGTTTTACATATTAAAACCTCAGTGACCGTAAATGAAGTGTACACTTGCATCGCTAATGCCTTCTTAAATGAAACAATTGTGATTCAAAGGATATACTTCACAAATGGCCTTGGCTAGTAGATGTGGCTGATTATACAGTGAATGTTCAAATGAATTTGAATCAGACTGGATGATTCTTTAATTGGCCATTACTGCTATGCAGCCATCACCCACCATTGTCTATAAAGTTGGGCTAGTCAACTTCCTGTTTGAGAGATTTAGGTAAGGGTGGGGTTTTTTTGGCCTCAAAGAGAAATACTGTATTCTTTAGCCTTGTGCATATAGTTAAATGTTCTGCACCTGGATAAAAAGCTATCATGCCACACGCAACGTCTGAATTGTGGTAAATACTAATCTTCACTCTATACTCAACTATCCCATGATGTAAATGTGTATCGGTGTTGTGTTTGCATTGTATTGTATCCTTTGGGAGTGTTGTTGCCCTGTGGTTCAGGGGTCCATGCATGCCCAGTATGTGTAAGATAAGTTTTTCCTTGAGGAATGTTGAGCTTGTCATATATGGAGACACACACACACATGGTCTGTACCCCTCTATCTACAGTGGTCCTGACACCAGACCTAATACCTTTGACCCCAGTGAAGTATTTCTCTTTGCTAAACATCAAACAACAAAATAATTTAAAGCGCATATGCCTGAAAGGAATAATTGCTTTCAATACCATTTTAAGATTGCTTGAAGAAAGAGAATTTGTTTTTATTTGATAAATTGCTATTTTAATTTACTGTAAAATCTGTATAGTAGTATTATATTAGGATATATTATCAGTTTATTGTGATGTGTTGGCTTGTAATCAACCTGTTAGAAGACCGTCACAGGAAATATTCATCTAGAACATTTTGATGCTGTTGACAGAAATCCATGTAGACATTTGGACTCATTTGCATTTTGTTTGCTCATACCAACTGTTGTCATTCTTTCATCTGCTCTGATGTCTCAAAAACATCTATACTTTGTTATATCTCAGCTTTCCCTTCAAAGGATATAGAATAGCAGTATACTATTCACCAGTAACCGCATTTACATAAAAAATGAAAAGAAAAAACAAATACCTGCTTTCTTCTGTTCTAACAAAAAAAGATGGTTACTGCAGACAACAAACTATACCACATAATGTAATATTTGTCAATCGTTACAATAATCTAAATGTATTTGCATCATTGCAAAAGTAATCAGCACTGTTCTGCTTGTTGACAGTGTGAGTGATAACTTACAGATCTTTGTACATGCATCAGTAAGTCCACTCACATTACAATACATACTTCAGGATTAAGATGTTATACATAGATATAAAGTGCTACCGGTTTTAGCATAGAAAGCAAGTATAGTTAATATTGAAAACATAATGATTGGATTATTGGGAATTTTGAATTGCACAATAACGAAGCCGATAATATTGACAGCATTAAATAAAATAATAACTAAAATGTATTTGAAGGCTTTAAAAAAGGCACATGTGACAGTGCGTCACTGAATTGGTCTACCTCTTGAGCACGCACAAGAATACCGTCTGTGCAAGGCTAATGACTAAGCCTGCTTTCTGCTCAGATGTCCCCGAAGAGGCAACATGAACGAGGTAAATATTTGTTGTTATGCTGTATTCTAATTTGTGTATTTAGGACTTTGAAGGAAATAAGTGGTGATGTATTTTTGGAATACAGAGGAAAACAATGTAATGTGATTTTTAAAGAACAAAAATAAATCTATTTCAGATGAATCTGTGTTCTTTGATGATTATTTCTTTGCATTCATTTTTTCAGGCTTTGGTGGAATACAGTCCATGATTTCATCAATTCTTAATTCTCTAACTATATATTGGTCCTTTTTTATTATTAGCATATTTCTTGTGGAGGACATCAAAACAATGAATCTGCACAACAATTGTTCCCAAGGTACCTCTGAGAAAAGACAGATCGCCAGCATTTGTCTCATGGCAGCTCTGTCCGTGGCAATAATTCTGGGCAATATCATAAGTCTGTTAGTGTTTTTGGGCTCCCCACACTTCCGGACACCTCAGGGGTACCTCAAAGCATCTCTGGCTATTGCTGACCTGGCCATTGGGATTCTGGTTATCCCTTATTCGATCTACACTGAAGTCATTGGTCTCCTGGCAGGTGGACTAATGCCAGAGCGGTCTCCCACAGAACAGGAACTGCACGGGTTTGGCCCTTGTTTTCTGGTGGGCCCCGTATTCGCTGGCTGTACCTTAGTTTCGGTCTTCACCATCTTCCTCCTGTCTGTGGAGAGGAGCATAACAGTGCTGAGGCCGCTACATAAGAACGTGCTGGTGACCAAGGAGAGGACCGTAGCGATAATCCTCCTCTCGTGGATCTTTTGCTTCTGTCTGGCTACAGCCCCACTTCTCAGTAGGGAGATTACTCTGGTGTACAGCCACTGCAGCAAGATGTGTAACTACATTCCAACACCAACAGAGGAGCACTCACATTTCCCTATCCAGGTTAGGTCTTCTGGCTGCGTGTGTGGGCTGTGCTGTTCCGCTGTTCTCTGGCTATTTGTGTTCAGTGCATACAGAATGTACAGTATTATTATTATTATTATTATTATTATTATTATTATTATTATTATTATTATTATGTGTTCATCCTTCAGAGTGCCATGAGAGGCGGTTGGAGCGTTATGCTTCTGTTCCCCACCTTTGACCTCTGCCTCCTGGGAGCCACCTCTCTCCTCAACCTGCTGACGTTCACCGCGGTGCGCCGCTTCTGCAACCAGCGCAAGATGGTCCGCAGCCCCGCATGCCGACAGCACAGGACGCCCACGTACTCTGACCTGCGCGCGGCCAAAATCATCCTCATCCTCACCGCCCTGCTGACCGCCTCGGTGGTGCCCGTGGCCGTCCTAGTGGTGGCCACCGTCCTGGGGTTCTCCTGGTGTCACTTCTCCCTTTACGCCTTCTGGATCCTGGCGTGCAGCAGCGGGTGGAACGTGCTCATCTACAGCGCCAGAGACAGGCGCTTCCGCTGGAGGGTCCGGGAGCTATTCCTCGGGATCAGGGGAACCAGGGACAGGGTTAGGGACACGGCGACGACCAGGTCCCCCACCGCGCAGAGTCAAAAGCATTTAGGGCAGTGGGTTGCGGTTTTCCGGCAGGTACCAACCACGGTGCTGACGCTGGCCCTGAACGCTGGAACTCAGCACAGCAGACCCGCTAACGTCTCCAGACAGATGGCACTCTTGCTATACATCGCCAGCCCGTCAACGGTTCATAGAAGCAGCGCGGTCTGACATGCCAGGTAGAGGAAAATGACAACAGGAATATGTTCAGAAAAATACAACCAAGGGTGTTACATAATTTACTTATGCCTTTAATTAACTGCTGTTATGAGCATTAGGCACACCAACTAACTGTACTAAGGTCACATCCAGTGATGTACAGTATTTAAGGCAACAGAAAAGACTCACAAGGGGAAGTGCCCTTGTAATGCTTACTGTAAGTTTCCAGTCAATGTGTGAGTGTGTGTATTCGTGTGCGTGTGTGTGTGTGTGTTATACTGGAGCGTGGGTGTATGGTTTACATCAGTCTACATGTGCTTGCTTGATTATTTGCAGATCAAATGCACCTGCACTCTTAATAATAATCCCTCGTTTCAGCACATAATATTTGCTTCTGTGCCCAAGGTCTTAGACTTAACGCTGAGTGACACATAAAGGTTGATTGATGCACTTATAAAAGCACTGGCACTGAAAAGATGCTCTTTTGATGAAAGACAGTTTATCCACATAGGCTACACACCATAAACCTAAAATAGGCCTATTGTTTTTGCTTTGTGTTAAGTATAATAAAGTGTTTGATGGTTTGATATTTTCTACATTTAATTTCCTTGCTAGAATAATTAAATCAACATCACCCAAATCTTTCACCATAACCACTGTATACTACCAACACAAACACACAAAAAAACAAATGTTTACTTGTTTGCACAATAATTTTTTGTGTAATTGTGTTGGTGCCTCTGTGTGTTGGAAGGGTGATATAATTATGTCTGTCAGTGCCTAGTTTGATGAAAGAAAAATAACACCAAGCATATTGCCAACTGCAATTGTTTATGCATTCAAAAGTGTTAGGGCAGGTTTAGCCCTTCCCATTTACATCCCTTATAACTGTGTGACTTAGGCTTTCTATACTGACTTAAATTGGCTACTGTAGCCTACTGCAAAAATGCAAGATCTTTTTGCATGTACCTGCACTTCTTATTAGTTACAGTATCATGGGTTATTGCATAGTTTGAGCTTTGCCCTGTCCTTATACATGTGACTGGCATTGTTCCACACAAACAATACTCTACAGTCGTAATAATTACTGATGTGGTGTGTAGGCCTAAGGCTTTTGGGTCATCTAACCTCAAAAGCTCAAGTATCTCTTATTGTCTTAATCAAATAATTTATAACTAGGCTAAAATATTACGAAATATTTTGTGACATTTGCCCTACTAGCATTAGCAACAGGGTAGTCGCTATTTAGCTGTTACAATATTAGGCTAAAATATGTGCGCCATATAAACTGACCACTTAACAAACGCTCGTTCGCTGGTAGCTCGCCGTGATCGTATAGTGGTTAGTACTCTGCGTTGTGGCCGCAGCAACCCCGGTTCGAATCCGGGTCACGGCAGCAAATATTCTACCAGATAAGTGTATTTTATTTATTTATTTTTTATATATAGGGATAAGGATAATCTTAAAGTTTTCATTTCCTTTTACAAAAATTGTATTAAATTCCAGACAGCGATTAGAGATTGGTGAAATAGTAGACTAGTAGGCCTACCTATCTAGACGAGTAGGCCTACGTATAATTAGTGAGTTAGTATGGTAATGTTACCAATATATTGCAGCCATAGGCCTAATACACAGCATTAAACTACTATTAAATTACTATTATACATGAAGTGTATTCTCAAACTGAATTGAATTACAGTGAAATTCCACAGGAGATGCCGTCTTCCATGTGGCCACCAGGGGGCAGCAAAACACCAATAATATACCTAAAGTATTTTCTGGGTCATTGATTTCAAGCTCATATAGGCTACTGTATCTTACTGTACATTCAACATCGATTTCTTTCAATTGCCAGACATGTTCTCATTTTCAAAATTATGACGCACGTTCATCTGCCATTGCACTAATGTGCCCACATTTGTAATCTGGATTTTTTGCTGCAGTAGGCTGTCATGCACTGTCATGTAGAACAGTTGCCTAAATTACCACCTGTAGTGACTTTTTTCTATTTGACTAAAGGTGAAACATCTCCTTATGAATTCATAACATGCTTGTCATTGAGTGTCTTGAATTGCATTCAACAATTATATTTGTTACACTAATGTCATATTTTCGATTTGTGCAAACGTTCCCAAATCTTGGATGTATGCCATTCTCAATACTGTATCCTACTGCAGGAACCCAGTCTTAATTGTATTTTATGTTTGTTTTACTACAGAACGAGCAAGGAGGAAATATGTTATCATATAACCATAGATTGGACAACATTGTATAAATATGATATTGTTCCTGAAACCTCAAAATAGTGACAGAACTCAAACTGTTATTGTAGATGCTGGGAACCAAACCCCAGCCTAGGAACTGCAAAGTTTGCTCTCTGCTACAAACCTGTTCCGGGTTATTTACTATCCCATTTACAGTAATGTATAGAGAATTAGCACAGTCAACTGTAGATGCCAGGACTCTAACCTGGGCCTTACATTTGACAAGCAAGTGCATGTCCACAACTGATCTATAACCTTAACTGTCTGGTTCTGACATTGGAGACATAACCTCCAACAAGTTCAGGTCTCAGTAGACCCTGTAATTGGATATACTTAAATGCCAGGGTATTTCTGTCCTGGCTGAGACTAAATTATGTAATTTAAAGTTAACCTAAACCATCAAACCCTATATCTATTATTATATTTTATCTATCTGTGTGTGTGTGCAGGAACATTATGTGTGAGTGACTACTTAGGGAACACAATATTTTTACTGGACTCTTAAAGTAAAGGCACAAATGTTTGGGTTCAGTTTTAGCTCTTCACCAAGTTTATACCAATGAATGGAACCGTGGTATGATATTTGTAGTTCAACTTCTCTTTGAGAAAGATTTCTGTTGTTGGATGCTATTTTTAGCTAGAGGACCATGTTTTTTTTTGGAGTTAGGAGACACAACACACAATATGTACATTCACAAGCTAAATAACGTTTTTTTAAGACAACAAAAGAAGCTATATACAGACCATACTTTTTTAATGATAAATAGGTAGAGTAGATCATTGGAGGGCAGCCATCAATCATGAAACTCTGTCCCAGAGGATTAAAATAGTCCACTGTTAAGTTCCGTAACATCCTAGGGGAGCGTGAATAAGGGGCTGTCCTCTCCTTTCACAGAGCACAACCTGTTCCCATGTGTTTTCCTCTAACAAGGACACCACTTCCAGACTCTGTCTTCTTTAGCCTTGTAGGGAGGGACAGAACGATGGACATGTGGACGAAGGACTTAGAATGGCTGAGAAGAAAATGTAACCCCTCTCTAATTCCTCTACCGCTCTTCCCCCCCCCCCCCCCCTTCCCCACCTCAAGTTTTCTCCTGTGACCCTAAATTGGATCCAGAGGCCTGGCGAGTTCAACTCTCTGATAAGTGAAACATATTGGCATGGCAACAGCAGAAACCACACCCTGTTTTTATACTACTGAGAAAGAAGTGAGCACGCCATATTGGCATGACTGTAGATGTGGGTCAGACCTTTAACAGAGGGACTACTAAAACCAGGGCCAGGTCAGAACGAGTGAGAGAGAAGTGGAAACAAACAGGAGAGAATATACAGCTGGTCAACCATGTTAAAGACTTGTGTCAACAGCATCCATTTCCTTTATTTAAATGAACTGCTATTTCCTCCCTCTTCCCATTCGAACATACACATTTCAATATTCATCAGGAACTATTGTGCTGAATCCATATCTCATCACAGTTTAATGTGTGCACCTTTAACACAGCATGTACTGTAATGTGCTGTGTTCCGACCGGCAATCTGAATGTGCTTGTACCGTCTGTCATTTGCATGGCTGTGCTGTCTGTAGACCAGGAAGATACCGAGAGTCCAACCTATCTCACACTGTGGTGTAATCATCTGACAGCAGACCGTTTGGCAGGGATCAGAGAGGCCTGGGAGGAGAGGGTAGACTGAGGCACAAAAAATAAAGTATCAGCAAGAGTCAGGAGACACAGTATAGGACACCTAAAGAAATATGGAAGAGTTGTATTATTACTACATTTGCCAGTTTCATGGACATGAATAAGTCCTTGTCCAAAACTAAAACAAAAATGCAATGATCTCCATTGAAAAATGTTTTTAGTCTAGGGCTAGGCTTAATCCATGTCTCTGAAAGCATCCCTTTATGTTCATTGATATACAGTAAATCCGTTTAGTGACATTCACTAGCAACAATAGCTACTTTACACGTGTCTCTCAAACAAGTCTTAAACAATATCTGACTAAATATATAACATATATAATACATATAACAACAATATATGCTATAAATTCATGTTTAGTTTTGATCATATTTTGCAATCTCAGATTGGGAAACAAATGTTAAATAAAAAGTAATAAGGGAAAACTGGGTGATAGGCCCCTTGCTGTCACCTCCCAGAAAGGGGTTCTGTCAAGCCTTTGAGCTGCAATAAGAGCTGTGCTGGCTACTACACTATTTGGGCACTATATTTAATTTGAAGCAGCGTGTATTTGAGTAATCCATCTTTCCACCAAACAAATATTTTCCGGTTGCTGACATGACACAGAACCCAACAAGGAAAAGAGAGATGATTGGCCTTTAGTTCTTTAGTCCAATAATACTTTTTAATGCAAATACCTAATGTAGCCTTCAGCCTTCAGTCGGCCACCCATAATCCGTATGTCAGTATTCATGTGCCAGTTCAAGTTATGTGCCTTTGCCTTTGCACAAGATATATAGGCTACATTTGCGAGGTAGGATAAGCAGAGAGAGCTGTTTTATTAGAAAAGATTAGAAAAAGTTCCCTGAATAATAAGTTGAGCTTTTTGCACGTCAGGGAACAACAAATATGCTGTCAGAAAAAAACTAGGATGTCTTCCTACATGACTAGTATTGACTGCCACAGCTATGTTGTCAAGCACAAGCAAATACTAATGTTTACAAATGGATTGGTTAAGCATCTGCACATGCCTTTGGTCAGCCAGTGCAGAGTGCATGACAGCAAATAAGTGTGCTGTGTATCCCAAACACATGCATGCTGTACATAGTAGTGAATAAACGCTGCTGTCACCTTTCACCTAGTTCTACAACCAGCCTGGGAAATGTGGATCTGCACAAATCTTTTGAAGGCAATATTATTCTATGGGACACTGATCTGCCTAGATAATGGGGGAGAAAAAGTAATAGAAAGAATGTTGGAACCCAGACAAAGTTCAATCTCCTCCTTTTTATGTCCGTTGGCCATTACAATGGCATCAATACCATGTAGAAATGATTATTAGTTATTATGTAAGGGTAATGCCAGAAATAATTCAGTTTCAGAACAAAAACTTTTGCATTAGCATGTTGCTAGCAACAAGGTGTGCTTTAAATGTTTGGATGTTTTACCAGGAAATGGACATCATCGTCAGCTTTCATTGTGTATGCATGTCTATGCGTGAAAACATTGTGTGTGTGTGTGTGTGTGTGTGTGTGTGTGTGTGCGTGTCTCTGTGAGAGAGAGAGAGAGAGAGAGAGAGAGAGAGAGAGAGAGAGAGAGACAGAGAGAGAGAGAGAATGTTGCTTAGCACCTGGTAACTAAATAGGCTGAAACCTGATCTTTTTGAGTTAAAGACGCTCACATTGCACAGGTGTAGTCATTTGTTCTAGTCATTGGCTCCCTATCATCTCTCAATGGTGAGAGGTAATAAAATAAGTGGATTCACCAGGTTAAATTGAGGAACCCTTTTGGAGGTGGTTTATCATTGCACACATGCAGGAGGCCTAATAACACTCACATACACATTCTTCTCATAATTTGAGTCTCACCTGAACCTGAACACGGTCTAGTTCAAAACCCAAAGCAAGAAAATGTTTTGTGAGATAGTGTTTTTCCTCTGACGTGCAGTGACTACATTTTATGTCGCTATTTCGTGACATGTAGCGATTATATATGAGGTGGATGTTGCATTTATATGTAAACAGAAGGAGAAAAAAACACAACAAATGTTTTATTTGATGATGATGAGTTTAGGGACTGCATACATTTCAGATTGTGATGAGTAGGTTTACAATCAAGAGTCAACAATAATAATAAGGTCAACAATAATAATAAGATCTAAAATATGATGAAACAAACCCTATTTAACATATTATGCCATAATAGGAAAACATTTGGAACTCTTCTTTGACATAGTACCACCGGAGGCTTTCAAATTTTGCTCTTAAATTATTGGCTGCTGAAATGCTGCATCAAGAATGTAGCATGTCCATTGGCTGATAGTTGTTGATTGACACTTGGAGCCCCTCCCAGCCAACCAGCAGTGAAAGGGAGCTTTTGGAAGGGAGGGAATAACACTATTTACAGATAACATGCAAATAGTAACAATACATCATAAAATGCTCCATCTGCTATATGTTCTTTGTCTGACAATTATTCTTTATGAATCATTGTTTGACAATCAATTACATTATCAATAATATATTAAAAATTGTTATATCTCTGTAAAAAGTAAACACTGAGAGAACTGTCTCAATTAAAGGCATTGTTTGTACAATGATCTGCTTCTGCTATTCAGAATGTTGATGAGTAATTGTATTGTGTTACCGATTAGGGCTACAATAGATTGCAGTGCAATTTCTCCTTCAGTGAAGTGCAGTCCTAACCCTAGAAGGGGATTCATTGTTGTTTGTTATGGGATCCATTTAAACTTATTAAAAAATAACATATTCCAAATTATGTCACTTTATTTTGTGTGAATTTGCGCACTGAGGCCTCTCTAAAAACAGATAATTTGGGTCTTCACACTCACAGACCTATGGTCAGTTTACCCTCCCCCCATTTCAGACATTAATCATGGGGAAGGACTCTATATAAACTGATCACGGATCAGTCTTTGGTGTCAGACTTCCATTTGGGTGCAGGTGACATCTTATTTCGCCCAGCCCCCACACTGTTACCAAGAGTCCTGGCTCAGCTCCTGTGTAATATTCTGATTGGGTAGTTATTTTCTGTGGGCGGAGAAATAGGCGTTTCTGAAGCGTACCGTGATCTCACAATCAGCTGTTTTGTACGCTGTACATTCTGATCCGTGGATCAGCTGGAGGCAGCAATAGAAAAAAAGGAAAACTTGCAGGGGGAAAATAGGAAAAAAGAGTATAAGCTGCAGATGTTATAATCTGAAAGGTGACATCAGTGTAAATTTTTACACGAAGCCCTTCTTCTAAGAAGAAAGCCTTTTAATTTTTTATTATGGTGTTTTAACTACCTCACATAAAGGCTACCTAAAGCTATGCTTTAAGAATTGTCGTTTCTACTGTGTGTGATCTCGTTTACAACTTGAATTACATTGCAAAGGCAGGTAAGATGGTCTTTTCTTTGCTTATCGTTGATAATATACATTGTCAAGTGAAGTGGTAACAAAGTAGCCGACAGCTGTCTCTAATATTAAACATAACCTACTTTACAGGCCTATTTGCATACAATGATTCTAATGAATGTTATGCCAAAGCCCATAAGGATGTGACAGTAGTAGGTCTATAAGAAATTGTGCGTTATTTTTCCATTGTTACACACAATTTGTAGGTCATAATTTGTCAAACCAAATGGCTTTTAAAGCAAACTGTCCTGTGTTTAAAAAAAAAACATAACATCAGATAACCTGGCTGCAGGCATAAAACCAAACGCTATTTTGCAAATTGCACCAAATGTTGTCGAAATGTCGAAAAGGGTCGATGGCGGATGTTGATGTTTTCTGCGGGATGGAGAGGCATAGGCTATAGTCTAAAAATAGGCCATTTCATGTTAGCACGTCCAATATTCTTATCATTTAGACTTACCGGTGTTTACTGTGACATTAGTCATCCAGTCGAGGTTAGTGTTCTGTTGAGCCAACTGTCATTGCTTTGACCCTTTAGCTGTAGAGCTATACAGTTTTCATGTTTATCCGAATAACTTAAAGCCTATAGCCTCTCTCACGGTGATAACAGCCTTTGTCGAATAATATAAAATTGTTATTCTTCGACGATTTTCAGATTATCCGGCTATTTTCTCTATTTGTAGAATCTAAACATTGCTTTTCAGAGCGGACTCTTATGACAAACTCCAAACACATATGTTGTTCTAACAAATGAACATCGAAACATGAATACATTTATGAAGGTCCTTGTTTTATAGACAATGTTCTTTCTACAAGCTGCATAACACATAACTTACACGGTTATTAAGACTGGTAGGCTACAGCATTATGCCATTTTCTCTCCTGTTTCCCTTCTGGGCGTCTGATAGGCTAGACTGTCTGTCACAGCTTTAGTGACGTGGAGACTTGTCGTCATTGGAGACTTGTTTTTATTTTGTGATCCACTCCTATATGTGCTCCTCCCACTGGTTAATGGGCCTGGTAGAAAGACGTAGACTTTAGCCAAATACAATAGGCTACATTCATGGGTATTGCTTTTTATATATAAATATCCATATGGAATATAGCTTTTTATATATTAATATCCATATGGAATATAATTAGTACTAAAGCTAAATTTGATTCAAGATTTTTTCAGGAGGTGATATGCCTAAGGGGCATTATAAACAACAATTTGTCTTTGCATGTGATAATGGTACTTATTTTGGTCATCTGGTGGCCACAACGTCATCAGGTATTTGGCCAATGGATATTTAAATAAATATGCCAAGATAATAACCCATGGATTCCAGGTTAGAATAAGTCTTTAGTAAATATCTTGTTACTCATACCTACAAGTCTAGATGTATGATGTGTAAACATTTAATCAGGAAAGCAATACAATAATAAGTTAATCATCATGACAATTCAACATATTTTATAATGAAATAATATTTATTGTTTCAAAATTGAAACACCCTGAGGAGCAAAGTCTTTCCTGGTGAAATGAAGGTATAATAAAAATAAAAATAATAAAAAATTGACTCTGGGCTTTTCAATATCAGGAACACATTTCTGTTAACATTTACACTATTAACATAAATGCAGCAAGCAAGAAAATGTTCTTTTAATTGAAACCATAACAATAATACTATATCTATCTATCTGTCTGTCTGTCTGTCTGTCTGTCTGTCTGTCTGTCTGTCTGTCTGTCTGTCTATCTATCTATCTATCTATCTAT
>JAODLL010002648.1:44271-63277 GCA_026546735.1 Forbesichthys agassizii | reverse complement strand
TCAGCACCTGGGGTTAGAACCCACAACCTTCTGGCTGGTAGCCCAACACCCAGACCACTAGACCATCCTGTCCCCTATATAGTGGAGCAGAAGCTTCTGTAAACCAAGGTGTCTAGTTAACGGCCCATGTTTGTCACCTATAGGCTTTGGAGATGGGAAGTACGTTTCGTTTGAAGACCGTCAGTGGCACCAGCCGTGTTTTAAATGCTCTCGCTGCTCTGTGTCACTGGTTGGAGCTGGGTTCTTCCCTGACCGGGACCAGATCCTCTGCGCAGACTGCAACAGCGATGAATGACCCCTCCTTTTCCCACCTACTCCATCTCTTTGTGTTAAGCCCACATCTAAAGCTCTAAACAGTAGACTGTGCACCGTAGCGAAAGTCTACGTGTGTTTACAGTTTTTCTGACAGCAGCAGAACAGTGGATGCGTGCAAACGAACACTGCATTCTGTCAATTCACCAATGTAACGCCTCACCTATTATGTCAGTATTTAAACAAGATTTGCACATCTGGTAGACCTAACACATTGATATGTATGAATTGTTTTCATAAAAGACAGGATTGCTTATGACATTTTATTTTTGTTTTGCACTTCAAAGTCATATGTTGCTATAAATGGCATATATAACATTTATTTTAAGATTGTTTTTTTAAGTGACGTTCCAGTCTTTTATTATGTAGATTTTACAAGTCAGTGCCATGTTTTATATTAACCACACAAATGTTTAGTTTTGTCTATATGGAAATTGCATTATTATTTTAAAAAACGTTTTGTTTCTCTTCATTGTCTGTCTTTGTTTTAAAAAGAGTTTGCACCTGTTTAGTGTTTAGTGCACATTTGCGTTGGAAAAACATTTTATCATACAACTGGTTCACACAGAATTCATGTTCCATGTAACATTCTTATGTTACCACATTCAATAAACATACCAAAAAATATGAACGTTGGAGAAAGTATTGAAACATGCTCTTCTTTCTTAAAATCTTTTCGCTGCGTCCAAAAATTGGTCTTCTGCAAGAGTACTGTGAGCAGATCTTCAAGGACCTTATTTTCTTATTATTACTTATATTGAAACATGCTTTCCTAAAATTGCAGAAATAATTATTTTCTTCAAATGCCTTGTCCCTACTTCCAAACATGGTGCTTCTGCGGGAGTCCTAACTTTTCTGTGAGAAGTTCCTCGAGGTCCTTTTCTTATGATTACTTACATGATCCATATAAATATTTAGAGTTCGGAGCCCCTGGGCCGAGCTGGTATGGTTGTGTTTACACAGGCTTATGCCATGGCAGGGTCCCGTGGTCCCATGTCACAGTGAAGAAACAAAGGAAGGACTCAATACTCAGGTTCAAACGGCCTCGGTCCTTGAAGGGTGATATCATTGTTCAGACTGGGATACTTTCTCTCCCTAATCCTTATGTTTACCTAAGTGACACTCATATGGTTTTGCAAGCATTACGTCCCCATCTAAAGCTAAGTTTCACTTGTATGTACCACTGATTGAGGTAACTACTGCCCGTTCATTTAAGTCTTTCCATTTGCAGTATTTAGGTTTTTTTTTTAAACATGTCCAGGAAAATCAACATCAACACAACACTGTCAGTAAATACCTTTTAAACAACAGTGGTTGGGCCCACAGAAAATATTTACTGGTCGGTAGCTATAACATACAGTACAACACCCTTGGGACATCTATTTCACTAGTCAGATATGGTCTAATTGTCTCATATATAACTTAACTATTTGTTAGAGTTTACACAACAAAATTAAAATAATCACTTAAGTTACATCATTTTAGATATGGCTAAGTATAAACATCAAATATATTGATCAGTTTGCTGCACATTTTACACTTTTTAAAATGTATAATATTATTATAGGAACATTTAACCCATACTATGTGGCTCTATATCAAATGTTACTTGTGACAATAGGTTATGACATTTCACTTTCTTTAATTCAATTTTCTAATTAATTCAAAATCCTGTTTGCATATATGTTTCAAATCCATTGATTTCTATTAACCTGTGAAATTTAAGAGGCAAATTCAACATAATTATACATTTTGCATAAACTTGTTCCATACATTAAACATTAAGATAAATGTCCGAGCCTGGAATCTGAATGACTCAACCGCAGCCTCTGTATTCTCGTTGCATAACAGGATGATAAAACGGGGGTGTTATTTTGTTTTAGTGTTTCCCATGACTCTCTCTGGAATACGGTTGACCTTGTTTGCGTAGATGTAAAAGAGCAGTCTTGTTTAGTCCCAGGAGAAAGACGAGATCCGCAGTCAAAGACAGATGAAAAAGAGAAGGACGTGTTGTTGAAAATATGCACTTTTTGTGAAGTTTCAATTACCCAAAATCAAAAAATAAAGGATGATAAAATAATGACATACAGGCATGGCTTTTTTCTGAATACCCACATAAAAATACAATGGCCAAGACCCTCCAATAGAGGTCACAAGATTCTCAATTTAAAAAATGTAGAAATCATTTTGAAAATATATTTATTAGAACAGCATTGACCTGATCTGTTGTGTTTGCTATATGTTATCAAAACCCCCAGCACAAATTAGTGGGTGGGTCGGTTCATGGGCCAAACATATTAAGAGCCACGTAAATTATCTTTCTTACTCTACGTTCTTACACTCATAGCACAGAGTAATTGTGGAGTTTGGCGACATTAAAATGAGAGAAGGACTTGGACCAAACGTCTGGCTATACAATCTGTCAAAAATTCCAGTTTATCATGAATGTTTCTTTTTTACATTTGTCTGTACTAAATAAATAACAAATAAATAAAATAAACAATACATTGAACATTTTAAATAGTACAAATATATATGAACCATCGATGGCTGACTAGTAGTTATCAACTACAGTATTTACAGCTGCCAGTGATGCTGGTGTGACTATTTAAAATAAGAACATACAAATTGGCTGCTAGGTGTCATAACACACACTCATTCACTTCCGTTTTAGATAGGTTTAGAATTGGAATGCTGTTCAGTGTAAGCATAAAAAGCATTCTTGCCCAATCACATAGCTTGTTTGTGTGGTGTTATGAAAATATGATTCATGACTATGAATATGATTTATGAGTCACGGACTGGAGTTTACCTGGTTCCAGACATGTTTAGCATTTAAGTAGACATGGGAGGTGAAGAAAAATACACGTAGTCTGTGATTAGGTATTGAAGTATTCATGCTGTCTTTTGAAGCCTGTTAAGATTGCACAGTGATGAACTATGAGTCAGCACAACTCAAAGTAATTTGCTTACACCAATTTATATGTTCTGGTTTAGAAATCTGAGAGCAAGTTTGCTCCTAACTGCTATGTATTAGGCCTATTTAGTGGAATTTTAGGCAGAAGATTAGATTATAGTTGATGACAGTCATGAATCCTTAGACCATGTGTATTCTTATATTCACCATCACAACAGGTATAAGGAAAATTAACAAATCATGGGCCGCATATAAACTGATCATAATAATCTATTTCTGTCTGATAATTGTGCATAATTATCTGATAGAAATATACTATGATCAATAGTACAAATTAAAGCACAACTGCACAATTATCAGACAAATAGATTATTATCAATTGACATTTGCAAATCATACCAATTTCAATGAAGTTCAGTGCAGTGATGTCAACATGGCAAACTGGAAGTAAGGCTATCATTTGATTCGCAAATATATTATTTTTTATTATCAATTTACATGTGGTCTGTGGCTTGTTCATTTTCGGATAGTTTACTTTTTAAATGTAATCTGTTACAGTTAACAGACTAAAGTAATAACATCATTTTTGGATTACCTACATTTAGTAACATAATGTGATTACTTTCCATTACTTTTAGATTACTTCACGACTAAACATTGTTCTTTGAATTGCCAGCCAAAGCAATGTACTACGTTGCCAAATCTTTAAACTTGTGTGTGACAGTTAATGTTGCTTAGGGAATCAGATTAAAGTACTTCATTTATTGATTGAAATTACAACAGCCAATTGTTTTATGCATTTTACTTATTTGTTAAATTTAAAAGTAGTCTTAGAAGTAATCATCTAATACTTGTAATCTGCTTCCACTGTATTATCTGATAACTGTAGTGGATTAAAGTTACTGGGGGGGTTTGTAATTAGTATAATTTCCCAACCCTGTTAATTTCCTTGTCGTGACTAGTGACTATGGGAATGCAAATTGCCTACAGATTTATGTCATCAACTAGAATCTAACCTTGTTCCAGACATGTTTTCACCTTGGATCTAGACATGGGAGGTGACCATAACTTCTGTTACGGTGTCTATACTGAAGAAAACTGTGACGTATTTATTTTGAACCCAGTTAGGACACATTGTTGAATGATGCATCATGAGTCACCCCAATTAAAATGTATAATGTAAGGTGTTCCAGTCTGGAAATCGTTATGCATATTCCCCTTCTATACCTGACTACCACTGCTCTTGAACCCCACCACCTAGCCCAGGGGTTCTCCAACGTTTCAGCTCACAACCCCCCAAAATAACAGTGCCAGAGACTTGAGACCCCCTCTATCCCCAGAGGTGGTAGTAGAATAACAGCCATATTATTATTTGATAGTATTTTAATACAGGCTAGTATCAGAATGTATCAAAGTAATGTATTAACTGTACTACTACTAACAATGACGGCTAAACCTTGCCTTTTTTAATTATTTCACTTTTGAAAATCATCTTGTGACCCCTCCTCTGTGTCTCGCCCCATAGTTTTCATCATAGGCATAAACCATTTTCAATGAGAAGATAGCCGGTACGTTTTGGGGGCACTATATAACAATAGAGGAGAATCCAGATGAAAAATAAACTAAATCTGTATAATAAAAATCTGTCACGGAATGTAAATATGTAAAACATCTAACATTCTAGTTTTGTGACCTGCTGTGATTTCCTTTACTGCAACCTTGTTTCCGTAGCTACCCAATCTAGGACAAACATGTGGGTTTAGCACCACCTAGGGGAGAATTATATACATGACATATACATAATCATGTACATGACATGAACTTTCTCTTCACAATGGAACTTTTCTCATCAGTAGCCCAGTTACTATTTTTAATAAAACGAACCAACACTGTGGGAACTGTCACTAGAACATGCAACAATTATTATAACATTCTAACAAAACTAAATAAATTCAGACAAAAACTGAACCAAAATGTTTCTGTGATCTCATTTTCAACCGAAATGACATTTAAGTAAATACCTTTTTTTAGGAATTCAAAAATCAGTAAAGCCCTTTAAGTGCTTGTTTTAACTTAATCTGTCACTCAATGAATATGCTGTGTGATCGCTTGAAAATACCTATTAATATTGATTTCTCCGTTACATTTTAATTGTTTCGTTTAATTTGGATCTCGTTTCTGAAGAAACAAATGACGAAGCATTGTAGTTTTTAATACAACTTTATGTAAAAGACATGAAAATAAAGAGGGTGTGGCAAATATGAGCTACACTAATCAACATAAATGTAATGACTACCATTTTCTAATATGGGAAACACTGAAATTCACATAATAAATATGTTTTTAACGCTATACAATATGAAGTTCTACTGTCAGTGGCCCCGATTGTGTAACATGCAAAACCACTCATGTTTATTCCATAGGTCAAAAAAGGCATTATCACAAATGTATACAACAGTAGGCAATGGGGGAATGTATTAAGCGATATACACAGTACAGGCAAATAAATGATGACCACCAAAGTCGTACAAAGTTCACATCATCCAAGAACAGCCCTAGTTCACCGTAGGTTTCCTGTGTCTCCTGCTCTTTACGTTAAGTTGAATAATCCTGTGAACATGGAATAATGGCTGTAGAACAACTGTAGCACTTTAAAAGTGTAGCACATTACAATTACAGTCAGTATTTGACTCACCGCTCTTGGTTTCTTGTTGACCTTCATGTCGAATCTGCAACAAAAGCAGGCGGTCTGAATTACATGAAGACGTACTGGATGGGGTTTGAGTGCAACTGTGGTGCAAAGCTGCAGCGCTACTAAGACTGAAGTGACTAGCTATAAAGAAACCAGACAGACTCACAAGAACACCGGATTGTTCTTGCTGGTGCTCAAACCTGGAGTGTAAAAATAAGCTTCGAGTCTTAAGATGTGTTTAAGCCCCTACATCAACCAATAGGCAACTAGAAAATACTGATAAGACACTTTGAAGAATGATTCAAGCAGGAAGTATTGGACATGCAGTATGACTTAATAACTAGCAGGCTTGAGCTTATAATAATAATAATAATAATAATAATAATAATAATGATGATAATGATGATGAAGAAGAGAAGCATAGTCAAGAGCAGCAGGCAAAGAGAGGTAAGGGAGAGACAGCGGAGCGGCATGAACTGGGTTTGGCAGCAGGCATGGGTGTAAACATCATTGGAGCACGAAGTAAAATGGCGACTTACTCAAAGTCATAATCAAACATGGCGGAAGGGCTGGGGACGGCATTAGGGGGAGGAGAAGAGCAGCAGTAGTTAGTACACCAGCCTGACGCTGAAGCCCTAGTCTAATAGACCGCAGCGCTGCTGTCCAGATCGCAACAGTCACACCGGTGCCTCGAAGGAAGAGTGGGTAAGTGGTGCAAACACGTTCCATGTGTATCGTAAAAGTTACGCAATAGCATTCTAATAGAAAAGGGCTTTTCTACCAAATGTAACAAGTAATACAAGAACACCATTGGAATGTCTTCTATCGCTTAATTACAGGTGAGGTGTGTATCATTTGGTCACTTCAAGCAGTGAAGTTGGGTCCTTGTGGCAATGAAACCCTTGTATTGTGCCGTGTCCAATCATGATCTTCAGATCTGCATACAATTATTGGTGGCAAAATGTTCAGGGACTGAATTAGCCTACAGAAACCATTCTGACCGCACTACCTTCACATTGTATCACCACGTACTGAATTTTAGGGTGGTCTCACGAGGCTAACCCCGAGCAGGAACTAGCCCTGACCGGCTGTCACCAACCAGCAAGGCTAGACCTGAACTACCTCACAGCCTGAGCTTCTGCCAGCGGTTACGGTAGACTTTATCATTGCCCGTCGCTAGTTACAATGTGTTCGGTTAACGCGACCTCTGGCTCATACCTGTGTCTATTTTTGTTCTTCCTCTTTTTGTGGTTGCCGTGGTGACTGCCGTGGTGGCTGCCCGAGGACGAAGCTGCCTTCTGGGGCTTCAGGTCCTGCAGAGTTCCGTCCGCATCCTCGGTGTCCTCCTGGCTCGGCTCGTTCTCCTGGTTCTGGAGGTCCGGCGACGTGTCGCTCTCCGTGCCACTGCCGGGCTCACCTGAGGGGGCCCGGACGACAACCTCGGTCAGGTTTGAGTTAGTCAAGACAGCCGTTGTACCCATGTACACTCATTAGGCAACTCACGCTTTTCGTTCATGTGATCAGGTATTCCACCAAGTGCACAAACTGCCTGTTTGAAGAAATACAAAAATAATCAAGATTACAGAGTTAATTTCAGCTTTATATTTTAAGATAAAGGTTTAACAACTCACTGCAACTGATGTGACGGATGACTTGCTGAACAAACGTTCTGCTTCCTTGAATTTTCTATTCCTTCTATCGGTCTTACTGTTGGAGTTCCTGTTACAAACAGATATATACAAGCTATCATTATTAAGTTTCAAATCCAACAGTTTATTGACAGTCAAAACGTCACTGGCAACTGTGTAGCACGAAAACGTTCTAAGCAGAGTGAACCACTTCAGTCAACATACACACCTCATAAACCTTGAGGTTGAAACTAAATATGGTTAAGCTACAAACATGCTATTTTGGTTTGAAACCACTAATATTATGTTTTACTTCTCTCACTACAGTTCTCCTAGGCACACACTATTTATCTACCTCGTTATCCACATGCATTTTTATTTTGGATTATGTATTGTACTACAAAATACAAAACATTATTTACGAAAGACACTCGTATGCACTACAGTGTTGTCCTGCTCACTTCTGGTTAGTGAGGTATCTGTCCCATCCTCTGATGATGTTTCCATACATCTGGGTGTCTTCTAGATAGCTGCCTTCAAATGCATATATTTGTCTCTCCAGGTTTACCAACGTCTCCTTGAATGAAAACGTGAGGACATGTACATGGGTTACAAAACAGATTAGCATGCTATGCTAATTGTATATTACAGTAACAACAAGAGGAATGGCCGAGCCGATTCGCCATACATTGTGTACATATTATAAGACCGGCTTCTTGTTGTCATGCAAAATTACGTGTTTAGTGTATGAATGATACATTCATGCTGTTTATAGTTGTTGATCATATTTGTGTACATCTGTGACTAATGTTAGCAAGGATGGAGCTGTTGCTAGCCTAGACCTGCCCCGTTCTGTGGAGCCAGCCTATCTAGACCAGCTATAGCATAGCTGGCTAACACACATAGCTGTGGGCTATGCTTAAATTAGCCAACGCAAGCTAACTCGAAGCCCTCGAACTAGCGATGGTTAGCATTAGCGTAGCAACCCTATCTTAGCGGCCTAGCAGTAGCAGTTACGCCCTTTCACAGGCCAACGTTACCGACATTATAAAACATATAACATATAGTAGTTATATAGAATTTGGAATAACTTACAGCAAGTTCTTGTTTCCTTTTTACCAGTTCTGCTAGCTCCCGCCGTGTGTCGGGAATCTGTGGTGGAGTCGCCTTCGCATGCATCGCCATGATGGATGTACAAGACAAAACAGCGCTTTGCGCGGTCTGAACTAGCGGCTGGATTACACTTTGACCGCTAGATGGCGCAAAAGCACCGCAATAGTATGAATCGCTCTTTTGAATAATATCAATCTGTGTTACTGTTTATACGTCGTCATAACAATATCATACCTGTGGAGTAGAAAACGTTTTCTTGAGTCATCGGTAGCATCGGTATGCTCATCGGTAAGATAATATAGTTATATGGTACGACAGTAGGTTTTAACCTTGTGTAAAATTGCCTATTTACAGACAGTCAATGGACACAAATACAATCATAGAACTCTATTACTGTTACTAGCCTACAGCATAATACCGTATGAGACATTTTTAATATAACCTGGATTACCGTAGTAAAATACAGTACCCTACACTTACATTAAAGTACGGTATGGTAACTTACTTTCTAGATTTAATACATTTTAAATTTGAAATGTTAAACATTTTGTTCTATACAGTATTCTTTCTCAGATAATTATTTGCTTTAAAATTAATGTGCTATTTTATAGCCTACAGCCCAAATGTTTCCACACTTTATATCTTCAACACCACCTAAAAACCCAGAAGTGATAACTGAAAAAAAGAAGGGTTTTTTATCACAAACAAAGAGGTTCTTTTCACCAGGCAGTTCGGTAGGATATTTCAACTAATCAATTCTTCATCATGGCTTTGATATACAGTGTAAACATAATATATTTTTGTTCCAGAATGGAAACCCAGGGCCAGGGACCTATGACTATATTGAAGGGGCTAAGGGAAATAGCCCCTCTTTCTCCAAAAATGGCACTTCAGGCTTTCCTTCCAAGGTCAGACATGGCTTTTGGATTAGTATATGTGTAATTAAAGGTATAGTAAGCTATTGTAATGTAGAAATTAACCAAATAAAGGGATGTGCCAGTATAAAATTGTTTCTGTATGAGGAAACAAGTTTTATGTCATAATTATTTTTCACTATCTAATAAAATAATGTAGCCTATGTTTAGGTAGACTTCCTTCGCCAGATATTCGTAGGGGGGCGGCGCCCGTGCGCCCATAATGTACCGGCCGCTCCTGACTATACCTTTAAGACAAGGCACAATTTAAAGGCAGGGTCAGTAATTCTTGTTACTTTGAGCTCAAGTTAAAAAAAAGTTTCGCTCTGCTGCCCTCCATGGCGCCTCCTCACATATTAAAATGCATTGTGAAGACAAGTGCAGTGCTAGGGCTTTGTTGATACGAGTGGTGATCGACACTTTGTTTATGTTACTATTTACGGAGCCAGGGCTGTGTAGAAGTGTCCGATAATGTTTTCAACACGCACAGAACGGTAAGCTAGTGAAACTGCTAGGAGATTTTTGTTGATTTTGACAAAAAGTGTATTATCTTGCATTTAGCTTGCAATAGCTGACTGTACATTGAAATATATATCTTAACTAAGCACCAGCAGCATCTCAGACCACAACAAATGCTTTGTTGGCCACACACACACACACACACACACACGCACACACACCGCCTATGAAAACAAAAAAACATAGGAGCTTGAATTACAGCACATTTTAGTGTGGGAGTGTGACGTAATATTCTGCACGGATGCCATTACTCCACTTTCTTTATATATAAAATCATTGTTTGTTGATATATTAATGTTTAAAATGGCGTGTATAGTACCTTTAAATATTATGTACAATATTATGTAGAGAAGTGTTTGTATGCTTTTCATCACTTTGTCCATTAGGCTCCCCGCTTTTCACATCCAGCGAAATCCATCCTAGGGCCCACCACATACAACCTGCAGTCTTCATTTATTAACAAGTACAGCTTTGGCAAGGGGAATTCCAGGACATTCAAATTACCCATAGCAGTGGCACCAGATGGCCCAAAGTATACAACCCCTGCTCCAAATGAATATGATGTAAGTTCACTTAAGTAAGTTTTAAGTTGACTTAACTGCCAATGTTGGTTTTGGGTGATTTTGCACAACAATAAATAAACAATTAATCATACTGGATAGAGGAAAATGTATAATCAGTATTAATTATACCATTGCTGGTTTTCTAAATGAACAGTTTTTCATTCTAGGTAGGATTTGGCAGGAGTGAGAGATATTCACCAATGAGGGGTACCTCCATTTTTCTGTCCAAAACAACAAGAAATTGTTTTCACATGAGCAAAAATGAGCTATCGCCCTGTACGTATTTCTGTTAGGATTGTATACAGTTTCACTTGACATGATATGTGCCTCACACAGGTGCTATCGTTTTTCTGCTATGTTGGTAAATTAATTTAAATGTCAATCTAATTGAAGGGCACTACAATGTGAATGACACCATAACCCGGAAATGCCCCAAGGTCGCCACATCCCCATTCAAATCGAAAACCTCACGGATCCCCCATCGCGTGGACAGCTGTGTGCCAGGCCCTGGGACCTACTGCCTCCACCAAGCTACTGAAACAGCAAGAAAATCAACCCGGCGGTGAGCAAACACACAATATGTGCTTTGAATTGGCTTCACTCCTTTATCTGTCTGATTAAAAAGCTTCATGACTTTCGTGTTCTCAGGAGGAGAAGTTTACTGACATTATCAGAACCTCCCATGATCATTCCAAAAGACCCTCCCCTCCCAGGCCCTGGTCAGTACAACATTGTGGATTATAACAGCCCGGCTAAGCAGCTCATGTCTTCGGCTGTGTTTGTGTCTGGAACCAGTCGGGGTTCACAGGAGGTGCCGAGTCCTGAGGGACCGGGCCCAGGTACGGGAACACACCATCTTCTGCTTTATTTCCATTAATAACGTTTCATTTTATCTGTAACATAAACGCCATGTAAATGTCAAATCGTGTCACGTAAATGTAAATATGTAAAATGAGCTCTACAACACTCTGATTCTGCAAACTGCAATAACTTGAAAACACAATCTACATTTACCATGTGCGTTGTCTGGGACTGTTGGATTTATTTTTAGATAATTTCTCTGTGTGGGGAACATAACGAAGCTACAGACAAAAGTTAACTTATTATTAATCAACTTAGGTGTTTTGATTTAAACGTCTCAGACTGACGTTTTGCTGGAGCTGCAATTTTACAGAGGTCAGCATAGTGCATGATTGAAATGTACCAGCCATGTTGTACAAAACTATAATGTAGAACTAAATATAAAGCATTTAATGCGAAGTCTGATTTGTATAAATAAAGTCAGGAAATAAAGTAAAACAAAGATACACACATGCATGCACACACACACACGCACATGCATGCACACACTCACACACACACACACACACACACACACACACACAGACACACACACACACCAGATGACCAGAATAACACACATATAGGCTTACTATCTAGAAGTGCAAACACATTCAATCATATGAACGTATAATAGTGCCAAAGGTCCTCAGAGCAGTGACATGTAAAGTTAGGTGACTTTAATAAAAAAAACATACGTATACTAAAGTATATACTAATGCTAGTGACACATTGAAAATAAAAACATTGCATTTACTGTAAGATGCTTGAATTTTGCTGTTGCTGATTTTGTTGTAAGAAATACAATCTTTATTTGGTAGTTAATACTCAACTTATTAATCTATTTGACATCACAAATTCAGGTTGAATTCCTACACCTGCATTTGTGATGTTGAATAATTCATAATAATTCAATGTTTTTTTTTAGTCCAGTCAGGTAATTTAACATGTCAATTTGCACGGAGTACATTTGACACTGTTATATTTGCAAACAGTCACTGTATAGTAGAAGCAATATGAAGGAAAGTCTTGTAAGTTTTAACATGATCTATCTCTGGCTTTTACCAGGTTCCTATGACCCACAAGTATTGTGCAAACAGTCCTTCTTATTCAGAAACACTAAGATGTGGCTCCCTGCATGAAACACTTGAAGCAACTCAAACTGTGAAACTGTGTTCGTATTTGCAGTGTGGATGAAGATGCTCCCTTGACCCACACACACAAGCACATTGCCTTCTATTGTAAGGGGAAATAAATGTAACCATTGAATTTCTTCGGTTGTCAATGATATTGGAAAGATATTGGAGATATATAGAATAAATACAATTAAACGAAACTACATGAAGTAAATTCACTGTGATAAGATCCCAGGCAGCTGCTGCTATTTTCTGGTATGGTAACAGCTGACTGCTTGAGTTGGCATGACGATGCCAACTGCTAGGGGCAGTCCCACGTCTGGACAGTGACTCTGTATGTGAACAATGTAGTTGAAGGCAACACAAGTCAGATGGCTTTCCACTAAAAAACCCTCCCCATGTTTGAAACATTGTATTACAGTATGTATTCGTTATGCTTAGATAGAATTGTTGTTTTACACGCAGACGATGGAACCTGTGCAAATTGCTTACAATTAAAATGCTATCAAGAAAGGTTTGGTTAAAAAATATTCTACAAGACACATCTTAGCGTGGATATGCAGACTCATATTTTACAGTGTGAGCGAGCGTCATTGACCAGTCTTGCTGCAGCAGTCCGGAGATATTGTAATCGTAATAGTCATCCCTTCTAGCCAATCACAAAAGCTCATAGCGAAGAGCGGAGAGGGGGGTACCATTAGTAAGGGTTTTCATGTTCAACAGCAGGAAGGGTGGCAGAGTAAATCAAGGAGGTTAGGGACCAGCTATAGCTTCACATAGGTGTGATAAGATACCATGTTTCTTATCACAACTATGGTTTGTGCTGTAGCTTTTTTTATAGTAACAACAGTAGTATGTGCCAAACATGTATGCCTGCCTGTCTGTCTGTCGTGTATATATGTTGTATACTGTAGCTTTAAATGGTAAATGAAACCTAAATACACACATTTTTCTCAGTGTGTGAGCTCATAAGGGCTGCACCTGTAGCAGGTTGTGTGTGTGTGTGTGTGTGTGTGTGTGTGTGTGTGTGTGTGTGTGTGTGTGTGTCTGTCTTCCGGAACTGCGACACGAAAGGGTAGACGTTTGTATCGTGGTTTCGGACTCGTTTGTATCACGATTTCAGAACCGTTACACCCGTATTTTTTCATATTCTACATGCTGCATCTACGAACCGCTATAGGAAATTATCATGGAGGTTTACTGCCCAAAACACTACATTATGTTTATTTACATCTTAGGGGCATTTCTATTATATTAAGTTAAACCACAGCATCATCTGCTTCTGTGAAATCAGATGGTGATATCTCCGTAACACGCCCTAAAAGTTGTCTGTTCTCCATGCCATGGCAACTGGCAGCCTACATGTTTGACTCCCATGCTGAACAGCTGAAGATATATTCAGACTGACTTCAATAACGCAATCTAAAATATGTACTCCCACCCTATAAAAAATCTAATCATATAGTGTATTTGGAAATGTACAATATGAAACACGTTTCATGTTTGCCTTTTTCTGAGAAAGTTAGCCTTTACTCTTAATAGTTTAATTGGCTATAAAATTCACGTGGTTTCATTTGATGCAACATTGATGGTGTGTAATTGTAATCCTATTATGCTGCTGTATGATAATTGGGATGGTGACAGCAAACATACCTCTGTGGATTTAAGGGGAGGCTCACAGTCTCTTGAACGCATGTAAGCATGTACGGGCATGTATTACTCCAAAAGAAGTCTCAAACTAGAGACTGTAGTGTCTTTTGTTCTCATAAGAGATGTAGGCTATAGCTGCATTGCTAATTTCTGATGACAGATGAATGCAAGAACTGATTAATGATAGACTATGACATGTAAGCATGTAAAGACTTTATAAAACATAAGTATTATTATTATTATTATTATTATTATTATTATTATTATTATTATTATTATTATCATCACTATTATTACATTTAGTGTGTTATTTTCCCACCTTGGCCAGGTGTTGAGTGAGCAAAAGATTGTGGTGAAGATTTAGATCAATCTTTTCCAGGAGAAATACATATTATGTGTTTAAACACTACAAAATACTACAGCTATAGTTACAGATGTAACAGATGTATCAGGAAACAGGGTTTTGATCAAATATAGCACATTTGTATAATAGGAGCCCTTTTAGAATATAATGTCATTGTCAGGTTGAGTGTGATTGAATTGTATGTTTTTATATGCAATATTATGTGCAGTATGTTAAATCTCCTCAGAAGAATTATGTTTCAATACAAATATTATGTTTAGAGTCCATTGACCATCATGAGATGAAATTTGATCCTGAAAATAATAGTCTATAGATTTCCATTACGATAATGTGGAAGTGTTTCCTGGTGCAGTTTAACCCTTTATAATTTAAACCCATAATCTTATTTTTGTTACATGGCATCATAATACTGCAAGTCAGGCTAAATGTGTTTTTGCAATGGTTGCATTCAAAGATGTCAGATGAGTTTAGGATATGCAATTTTACAGGAAGAGGGTATATCATAAATCCACTTTTGTCTTTTTCTACATAAAATGTATTCGGTACTTTACAGTTATCCGGAACACAAACAGAGAACCTAACCAGTGAAAATACAGTATTATGGATTACATAATCTGGATTACCTGATTTTATGTACTTTCCGGATAACCGGGAAATACCATGTATTATATCAGATCACACTGCACATATCAACTAAATAAACAGGAGTCTTTTAAGATTACTTTTATGTGCCTGCTTAATGTTGGTGTGCCTGCTTGCTTTTGCATACAAGTGTGTTCTTGTGAAGGACACACGGTGATGGGTTGGGTTCACGTGGAGATTCACTGATGTTGAGTTTAATATTTCATTGCCAGTACTCTTTCCAAAACCACTTTGTTATTTAGAGACAAGGCAGCGCTTTTAACATAAATGAAGACATTGTTCTTGAACTGTGATAGACTGAATTCTATATCCCATCGCTCATTGTTGTCAGTAGACCGGTAGTTTTATGCACACATGGCTATTATGGCATGTTTTCATGTTAGAATAATCTATAAATTCTGGAATGTCAGGGAAATACAGCATTTGGCTACATTTTAGAGCTCATTTTATTTTTTTAACAGGTAAGTGGCCAAGTATATACACTCATCAAATACAAGTAACAATAGAATAGAATATGGCATATATGGTAATGGTAGAATGCTTACTTCTCCTTAATTGTAAAACTGGTGTTTTCAATCTGTTAAGTAGGTCAAGCAGTTTATCAGTGTCATCACCATTATTAATTCATTTTTTTCCCTTCAGTGCTGCCCAAATATTAAATTAATGAGTCTAATTTGAATCTTGTTTGGTCTATTTCATTTATAGATTGACAGCAGTATGTATTTGTGTTTCAGCAGCATGTCGTGATAGTTCATGCAGGATTACATATTTTACAAATGCATAGTCTATGCTCCCAATGTTGTTAAATTACTGCACATCCGCTCATGCCATTTTACAATAATAATATCGACTGTCTGCAACTGGTCATCTGATGGACCCAACCATTCAAACAAACTACAAAAATGCCAGTTACACCATCTTTCTAATAAACCACCTATGGAATTATAACTATATATTTTACACAGTTTGGTTTGATATGAATTCTCTATTTGTGTGATTTGACAGTGAATTCCGGAAAGGAATATACATTTTAACATCGTTCCTTAGATGGTACAGTCCAAGCGCGATGCATTCGAGTGGTCCCGGACGCCTGCAAGGATATTCAATGAGCCAGAGCACATCCCTCTCCGTGCTCACGTAGCATTTTCCCTACTTCAACATTTATCTATCGTATTGACATTAGGATTTTATTGGAATTAACAAAGTCCTTATTATATAGGGACGCTGAAATCTAGAGACTTTGATAGATCTATGATCTCAACGTTTTAACGGGACCTCTGTTTATTTCACGACGGCATTCGGCACTTATTTTATTCGGTGGGATTTTACAAAGGGCGTGCTGAGATTTGGGGACCGGGAGTTTGATCTCCTGTTGGCTACTTCGACACCGAGGAATGACTGCGACTGGGACGGTGCTGCCAATCGCTTAAAATGGAGACAACGGATTATAAGGAGATTGAAAATCGTTTCCAGGAGAAACTGACACTAACAGAAAAATGTGAGTCACTTGATGAACATACTGTAAATAGGTCGTGAATACCGTTACAGTAGACCGGGGAGAGGGCTTATTATGCAGACTATTTATTCAATGTTCCAAAGACTTTGTGTTTAAAACATTAACTATGTATGTGCACAAGTAGTCAATGTATTTTTAGTAGACTACACAGTTCGAACCAAAATACATAATTAATATTTCCTGCTGTGTAATAAATAGGACAATGTAGCATACCTGAGCAGTTAAATTATTGGTTATACTGTAGGCTACTGCGCAAGAAGCAAGTACTTTAAACTGAGCAGCTGAAATGCAATGTTCAATTCTTCCCTTGAAACACATTCCTCTATCGTTTAAAAGCAGTTATGTGTTTGCTATTAGGCCTATGCTTATATATTTGCTATGTAGGCCTACATTATTATTATTATTATTATTATTATTATTATTATCTCTAGCAAGTTGGGGTCAAAACAGATGCATGTATGGATGGTCTCATTACATCAACTCGTTACAGGATGAAATATGGCTTTGCATCTACGTTGGAGATATGGTGTAATTACAGTTACCATCCTGCAGATCCTGCGAAATCCTGCAGATGGTCTTTAGACAATACATAGCCACCACACAGTCAGCCCTACGAGACTGTGGCAAACGCCATGTCATCATAACAACACATTATTGAATTGATAATATGTTAATATGGGTGTAGTGAACCTCCTTTCCCCTTGACATGTTTACATGGTGGCAAGGTGACTCCTCTCCGTCCCCACCTCCCTCTTCCCCACCCTCGGCAGGCTAAGAGAGGAAAGGCTATTTGCTGCAGCTCTCCATCATTGCTGAGGTGGCTTCTCCTCTCCTATCTCAATGCTTGCTAACATCCTCTGGATGTTGTCGATGTTGACGGTGAAAATGTGTGTGTGCGCTACAGCGCTGAAGCTGGTTGTTCAGCAATATGGTCAAATGTGGTCCTTAATGATAATGATAATAATTCATCTTATGGAATAGGCTATTGTAGTGTGGTTAAGCTCCTTCTGTCATTACAGTGTCTTATGCATGTCCTTACTCTTGCATTACAAAATGCAAATACTATTGTGAACGCCGTTCACACACTTGTGGAGCATTTGCAAGTGTGGTGTGCATGTGTTTCCAATGTACATCTTCTGTAAACACACTCTCAATACTTTGCAGAAAGCAGCTGTTTTCAATGGAGAGGTCACATGTTGACGCAGACAAACATAATTCCATGGATAAAATAGTATTATCCATGTATGCACTACATGAAATCACTCTGCTCAAATGGAAGGTGGAAAAATCCATCTAGAATGAGACTGGATTTTACAATGACACGGTGCACCCCGTCTTTAAACAGATTTAGCTTTTCAACTTGGAAATTCATAAATGGCAGTGTTATGAGTAGCATGTCATGTTCTCACTGCTCCAAGAGCTTGGCGTGACTTAATGTAATATTATTAGTACATTATGGATGAATGAAAGAAAATAGGATTTTGAAAATCATCATCCTCACCTCTGCCTCCTGGTCTGCCATTGCAAAGCCACTGTATCAATACACTGTATTAAAGCGATTGACAGGCAAGGCAGGACCAGGCAGGTAAAAGAGGCCCTGATTGGTCAGAAATGTTTAAGTAGCTGGCATAATGTATTTGGAGACGGCCAACCAGAGCAGATATTCTCACAGAGCATTTCACTTCACTGATAGCTGTTGGATAGTCACGGCATTTGTAACCAATTACACTAAATGTACATCTCTAAAACCCTACATACTACAGCTCCTGTACGACAATAGCGTGATGTATTTAGTTTGGAGGTTGGTAGACCCCCTTATTCCTCCTAATATATTTAGATCTCATGGTTTCCTCCCATCAATACTCTCTCTCTCCACCACCAGTTCATCATGACCTCATATCCCGTCATCCTACGAGCTCTGAGCCAGCAGCCAAATGCCACATTAATTAGAGACCAGCAGCAGCACACTCCCAATATCGTCCAGTTATGTGGAAACCTTTTTGTTCACGGCACAGAGCAAGACAGAACACATTGTAATTTAGCTAATAAGAGAAAGGAACAAAGAAAAAGACATTTTCAAAAAATCCTCTGTTTTCAGATTCCAATAGGAGTGTCTCTCAACTTCCTCAATGTGTGTGTGCAATGCCAACAGGGTTAGAACTCGTACTATGAAGGCGGGGGGGGGGGGGGGGGGGGAAAA
>JAODLL010002648.1:14475-44261 GCA_026546735.1 Forbesichthys agassizii | reverse complement strand
CCCCCCCCCCCCCCCCCCCCCCCCCCCCCCCCCCCCCCCCCCCCCCCCCCCCCCCCCCCCCCCCCCCCCACTCATTATTTTGCCTGTATGAGGTTTAATCTTGTTTTTAGGTTCTAACTGTTTTTTATATTATAATTTCATCAAAACAAAACACGTTTTCCACAGGAGGAGGCTTGCTCTTCATATTGATAGTGGCATTAGGCAAACCTTTTCTTGTTTGAAGTTTAGCTGCTTTGCGGTCTTTGGTACTGGTGAAATGCTCCTCTGTGAAGGTAATAATCAGAGGAAGTGGACGTCATAGACTCCCAAGTCAGCTTCGCAGACGTGCTGATGTGAGGTTTCTGGTTTGAGTTCAACAACACAGCCAGCCAGATACCTCCTTCTATCTAGTTCCCTTTTCACTGAATAACTGACAAAGGAAAACATTTTCTTTGGAAAAAAAAATATAATCTAACTCTAGTAGAGTTGACTCATTGGAGGAAGTATACCCATGCACAGAACTCCTCGATATCTGTCAGGAGTCACACTTGTGATTTAGATCAGCATTATACACATTTTGGTTCATTTTTATTCAGACCTTCCACGCTGAAACAAATAAACTTCCTTATAAAAGTACCCATATAAATTATATTGTACATGTAAATCGGTGCATTTGTTTACTACTAATTACCCCAAAATGTTGTTATATATCTGTATATCGATTAAAATTGCCCACCAAGCACTTCCTGGAATTGTTTTGCCTTTCCGTGAACCATGTGACCGTTGAAAATGTTGAACTTCCGTTGGCACAACTCTCTATTTCCATGGCCCTGGCTCACACTTTTCTTGAATCCTCCCCTTTCAGGGAGGGTACGTGATACGAAGTACGTGATACATGATGATACGAGGCCACTTGTTAACGTCGTCTTCGCAGTCCCAACCAACAATTGTGGAGAGTAACGGCAGGCTAACATTACCCTTTTTTAAATATATGTCAGGTTGTGTTCGTCATTATTAGTCTAAAGCTTTTCAAAACTTTTCGGTGAAAAATTAATGAATGAAGAAATCTTTTGTTTACTTAAAAAAAAAAAAAGAGCAGTATACTCTATACTGCCATCTAGAGTATAAAGTCAATGCAACAGTGTCATTGTGGGTTGTGTTGAATCACAGCAACATCTACTATGTTGAAGCCCTCTGCTCTATGTAGCTAAAAATAGCCAATTCTTTACCAAAACCAGCTGACACTGATGTGAGCATACATGGGTTCAAAAACATATTCAGGATCATATTCAATACAAATACAAATGTTTCATGTACTTTTTATGTATTAAATACTTTTTTTTTGGCATCTTAAAAACATCTTAGTACACCTTTAAAGCCTGTGTTATAATCTCCGAAATGCTAATTGTGTCGGCTCTCGACACTGCATGTTTACATTCTTGGGTTAAAGGTTAAAGGTCGAAGCAGGTGTAGGGACGGGCATGGTGGAGGGACTCTGGCAGAACGTTACTTTCCAGACAACTGCATCTGTCATGAACCTGGAGCTTAGCTACTGTGAGCAGTTGTCTTCTGCCTGGGCTGGTGAACGGAAAAGAGACGTGCGTAGAGTAGAGCTATCATGGTTCTGTCTCGCCGAGACACAGAGCAGACCGGAGCTCCACGTCAGCGAGCAGAGCATCCAGATGGGACAAATCTAAGTAGTGACACTGACCTTTCACACAGGAAGGAGAGTAAATGCTCCATCCTGTATCAGAGAAGCCGAAGGAGGAAGGAGGCTTTTGAGGGATTTTCCATTCTCATTGTACATTCACAAATATAGAAGCCATGCAGGTCATTTATGGGATGTCGAGTTTCTTATTCTGCTCAGTATAATCATTGTAAGGATCTGTTTGGGAACTGTGGTTTAATCACATATTTTCTTTACACCTTAGTATGTAACAATGGTGTTGGGGTCTTCTATACGCTGTACATTGTAAATTGTTTATTGCCACGATGATTCTATAGAAAATAATATCAAATATGTTGAAAGTACACATTTTTCACAGCAGCAAAACATGTAGATATTAGGATTTGAAGTAAATTACAGTATCTATTTAGGCCCAATTCTATGTTACTAGTATATGTAACCCAACGTGGCATAAATCAGATTTTGTTTTAACACATTTATTCGATTACCAAAATGCAGCTGTTTTCATTCATGCACAAATTTCCTTATACAGTTTATTTAGTAGTATTGAATGGAATGCTATTTGAATTATTCAGCATGTGTTTGACCTTGTCTTTGGTGTTTTATAGAGAATGATGAGGAGACCCTTGAGACTTGTCAAGGTCATCCTGAAGCCTTATTTCTATTTTTATCTCTGTAGCACTATATTTATTTCCTGCTATGGCCACAGTGTTCAGCGTAGCAAAACCTGAGTCGTATCATCACTTGAATACACATTACAGTTAAAGGTATAGCAAGCTATTGCAAGCTAAATGTAAGCGAATACACATTTAGTCAATTTCACCAAATATTTCCTCGCATTGCGCTGTCTTACTGTACCGTTCTCTGTGTGTGTTGACAAAACTATCTGATCCATCTTCACAGCCCTGGCTGTGTAAATAGTAACATAAACATAGTGGCGAACACTGCATTTCACCGTGTGAGGCGCTGACCCTGCCTTTAAGTGGACATACTGTGTGACATCCATCACACAGTAAAATGCTTTATTAGAGACCTGTGAACGGACTTTATTATATTTAATAACAAACATCCAAATTAGCATTCATGGTTGTAGGGCCGTTGCTCCACTGCAGTTGTTAGGAGATATTCAGCTGAGCTTACTTCTTGCTCCTCTGGTCACCACTGTTACCCATAATGGATGGATGTTGTTGTTTGTGTCATTAACATGCATCAGTGCTTGCTAATGCTAACCGATGCATCCCTCCACCCTCAAATAGGCTAGCGTGCACTGGTGTGTGTGTGTGTGTGTGTGTGTGTGTGCGCGTGCGTGCGTGTGTGTGCGCGTGTGTGTGACAGAGAGGGAGAGAGAGTGCGTACAGCCATGTATGAACTACATTTCTCATTTCGTACACACACACACGCACACACACACACACACACACACACACAAACACACACACCAGATGAAGTGTGTTGGTGTGCACGGATGAGGAATGATTCTAGTTTAAATGCCTGGCAGACTGAGCGCCTGCAACCGTGTTCTTTATTGTTGCCTTGGTGAGATCAGACAGGGAATACAAGTTACAGTACAATATTCCGTTTACCACAAGCTAATTAATGACCAATGCAGTATTAATGAGCCAAGCATATCAAAATGTTTTTGAAATATTATGCCAATATACATTTCCCATACATTAATGTAAAATTAAGCAAATTTTAGAGGCAAATCCTGATTGGAAAATCAGGATGCTCAAAGGTCAAAACCACAACACGGTCAGAAACAATGACCAACTAGCAACAGATTTACACAAACTATTCTCCCAATGTATAGATGTCGGCATTGGTGAGTGGCTATAGAGTCTGCTGACAGAAGCACTTTTCATCAGGACCAGGCTACTCTCCACCAATGCTTACTGTATAATACTGTAGTATTAACACTGTCAAACCTAATTTCATCTTCCCATGCCGATTACTCCCTTTCTGAATTTCAGGAAGATATTTTCAGCCATTTTCCGCTCTGTTGACCTGCAGATTTGTGATATGTATTTTTATCGGCGTTGAGTGATCAGGCGACCGTCTCACCAGTCTCAGGTCAGACGTGTTGAGATGAGAATAGATGGAGTTGTGGTTGGACTTTGTGATGATTTAAGTATAAAGTGACTGTGATTAACGGTTGGAAGGGACATTGTGAAATACCTCAAAGTTTTGATTTGATTGTATTTCATGGATTCCACCGATGCAGTCTTAATCAAATGCAGCCTAGAGCTGTGCCTTTGTGACGGGATACATGAATTTGTTCAACAGCTAGATCCGCTGTCTGCAGACAGAGGTCTTGTCCAATATTGAAACCAGATCGCAGTTGAGATTGAACATACTGGGCCACTCGTCACCACAGCATTAGTCAGCTAGCTACAGTTATGCCCTACTTAAGCAGTCCAAAACAAGAGGGGGCAGCAGCTGTGGTCATAGAGGCAAGTTTATGCAGTTTGAATAGCTTGGTCAGACTCGGAACACACATCTGACCCACAGAGGAAAGGTTAGCTACACATTCTCTGACGTTTTCTGGTTATGTTTTGTTATTCATTACATATATTATTTAAATAAAGCATAAGCGATTTTTACACTGTAAAAATTGTTACACACATTTCCAAAACTGTCAAACTATAATTAAGAACTGTTCCCCCTCTGGATATAAATCCAATATACTTTTGTAACATCCATGTCAGAATACTCTCAAGGCTAGAAAGTTGGCTAGTTGGCGAGACAGTATTTATTCATCCCCATAAAATCGGTTCCACCCAGGGTTCCATTGCAGCTCAGTTGTAGTCTGCAGTAAACGCACACAGCTCACTCCTGCCCTGAAGTATACTAATTTAAGGTTTTCTTTATAAACATTTCTGCAGCTCTTTCTCTAAATGAATTGATCGTTAACATGGTAAACAATCAAGGAAGTAAGGAAATGGCATTCATAACAAGATGTTTCTTTCTGTCTCCACTACTGTGATATCATAACAAAACCTAAAACGCTTTGTGATGAAAGACTATAACCATGCAGAGGCACAGTTTTTCTTGATGCCCAAATATAGACCCTTTACTAGACCTTAAACTTGTCTTGTGTAGTTTCATGAGACCCGATGCAATTTAGTCTGAGGAATCATGGCATGTTGTCTGATATCTGAGAACTGACGTTGAGGTCTGAGAATGTCTTAAAATATAGTTCCGTCTCGCTTCCAGGGGTGCACAATATATCGACTCAGTATCGTTATTGCAATATCATGCGCAATATCATATGGAACATGTTGCGAGAAGTGCAATATTCAGTTAACTTAGTGGAGAGATGCATCCATTGGCTGTGTGGCTTAGTTGTGTTTGATTTAGACAGAAAAGTAAGATGTGTGGCTGATGAAGCTAATGACTTAATAGAGATCAAAGTGTATACATTAGTGGCCAAAAAGAATACCTCCTCGGTAGCTTGGAATTACTGTTGTTGTACGAGTCCAGTATGACTCAGTTGAAAATGTGTTGTTTTGATATGTTCTAGATATATTTTGATGCATTTTCCCATTACCTTGTGTTTTTACTAATGTTTTAAAATATCTAAATTAATATTGATATTGCAATTTTCATGATCTATATCGCAATATCACGTTATCAATATTGTGGACCCCTTCTTATCAGACAGACAGGGGAGGGCACTTCAATGTAAACATAACATAATTAAACTTCAAAGTAAACATAACATAATACGTTTTTAAGATTTATATATTCTAGAACAGTGTCATCCACATGGAATATTTAACATGAATTGAAATCTCACAGGGGTTATCTACATTTTAATACCAAAATAAGCTTTCTAACATGACCAGAACAGCCTAATGCATGGCCATGTTTTCGCTAGGTAAAAACCACTGAATATAGCTTGGGGCTTAAGAGGATCCGATCTTATAAATCCTTCGCCTTTTTAGTTGGAATGAGCAAGTGTGATAAATGCTTATAATTGATAAATGCCTTTTTTTTACATTTGAGCCTTAGCCCCCGTGGAACTCTTGTCCCTGACTATGACAGTAGATTTTTGTGACGGTGCAAATTATGCAAATGTTTAGTGAATAACACAAAGCATTTGTAGGCTTACTACAGGAATTATCTTGAACCGTTGGTTGTTTGTCACAGGGTCATTTTGTTAAGTGACAGGCAGACCTTGAAGTGTATACTCTTTTTAATAAAATAGCCCTGCTTTATAAAAACAAAACATTGATTTATTCCAGACTTGAATCTTAAAAGCTGTACGTATGTTGTGGTTTGTTGCTGTGGTGGGTGTGGGTTAATCGCAGTGCCATGGACTCACTACCCCTCTCTCTCTCTCTCTCTCTCTCCTTCTCTTATCCCTCTGTAATACAGTGGAAAAGACATGGGTTTGCCCTTAAACTGGTGCCTCTACGTCATCGAATTGAAAAGCCACAACAACAGCTTAAAACTAGTCCTATAAACCTTGTGGAATGTACACGTCAGCAGTAATAGTTTGTGTTTACGAAAACTAAGCACGTCAGGAGTCAACAGAATGCTGCCTGACCCTCAGTTTCTCCTAACCCATTTGTTCTGTTCTGTCTTCGTCTATGTGGGAAGCCATGTTCCTGCTTGCATCACACTCACTTCATGGCAAAAGAGTGACCTAATGCTGCGGTCAGGCTGGAGGATTTAAGACTCCTTGGTAACGATGCAGTCACAACAAACCACGCCTGATCTATTTTCTTCCTGACATTATTTCCAGCACCCAGCCATGAATTACTTGTTTTGTAGGTCTGTTTGCTAACCCACCGCTAAGCTCTGTTTCTACTTTATTTCTTTGTTCATCTTCTAGTATGGAAGGCTGGGGGATGAAGCTGAATCTTTCATGTCCCATGTAGGATTCATGCTTGGTTCTACGTTAACTATGTGTGACTGGGCACCTAGCTCATCCAGACTGAAAACGGGGGGAATTTCCCCTGTTTCAGACGAGTAAGGTCATTCACTGTTTAACTGTAAGTGATCTAGCAATTTGTCAGTAGCTCTGGAATCCAAACTAGATTGGTGTTAGTTGTGGTTGATATATTTTACTAAAATGTACACAATGTCGTTGTATTGTAGTCATTGATATTTTAATGTTGACTATTTATGATAATCTATAATCTTCATCCAAGAGGATGAAGATGGACTATTTATGATAAATGCTTATAAAAAAAAAGATTGTAATGCTAATACATGAAATATTGTTAAAATAAATAAATTATTATATATTTATTATATTATGGCATTTATTATTGGCAATATATTTACCAGTTCTACTGTAAATGTTACCATTAGTACTGAGATACTCCCATATAAATTAGGCGTTTAGAATTTAGACTTAATTTTAATTATGCCATTTCATCTTTTTCACAAATATTGTAACTATTGTTAAATACCAATTGCTTTATTAACGTTACCCCAATCTTAAAATAATCCACCATGAAGGTCAGAACTAGCCTGGTAAAACCATCCAGATTATGCCGTCTGAAAGATTTCCATTTAAATGCATTTGAGGCAGCGCCAGTATAATACATGCAGTATAATATAGCCACGTAAGTGCTGTCAGGATTTGGCAGTTTAAATGGCTGACAAATGCTTTTGAATTGAGAGTTCCCAGAATGATGTGTAAAGCGCTGTGATTCGTAGAGGTTGAACTAGGTCAGAGTTCAGAACAGTTCATAAACCTAATAAACATTCAGAAATTAAAGAAATTAAAACTCCTCCAATGCTGAAATAGCTTTAGTGGGATATTGTTGAAGCACAGTTTCCAAGGAAACAGCAGTCTCTCAGCTAAGGCTGTGTCCAACAGCAGCATGCATCCCATTCTGACTGTGTATTGTAGTTGCCCTACTAACCCTGCACTCACCGCCACAGTCAGTTACAAAGCGACAGATCTTCATTCATTTCAAGGAGCGCCGGGCGACTATGGGCGACTATGTGCGACTATGTGCGACTATGGGTGACTGTGCGACTATGGGTGACTATGGGCGACTGTGCGACTATGGGCGACTATGGGCGACAAAGCGGCCAGCTACTAGCGGCCGGCAACTTGGAAAGTTGACCAACATGGAACTTTATTCAAATGTTCAGTGATGCAGTGTAGCGACTAACAATCAGAGTAGATGTGTGTCGGTGACGCCCCTCTCTCTTCTTGACGATCTAAAATGAAGGAGATAATGTGTGCTTGTTCATTTACCGGGACATATATTTATAAGTTTATCTACAATTTAGATGGAGTTTGTTTAGCTCACACATGTAGCAAGGCAGACACATTAGCGTACCTCTTTGAGTGACAGGGCAGCCACACCCACCAGCAACAGTTACAAAGCGACCAGGCTGCAACCAGCTACAAAATCTGTCTTTTCTTTGACATAACTGGCACAGTTTCCTTGTTCTGTTGTTTGTGATCAGATGGTGCAGTGATGTAGAAAAAGTCTATATACATATACAAAGATTTGTAAATGGCATTTAACATTCTTGTTAACTTCGAGCTCAAAGCAGAACCGTATCGCTCCACAGTTCTCCACGGCGCCGCCTCACACATCAAAATGCATTGTGTACTACGGCTTTGTTGATACGAGCGGTGTTCGCCACTTTGTTTATGCTACTTTTTATGGAGCCAGGGCTGTGTAGAAGTATCAGATTATTTTTTCAACACGCACAGAGAACGGTAAGATAGCGAAATGCGAGGAGATATTTGTTAAATTTGACAAAGCTTATTAGCTTACAATTAGCTTGCGATAGCTGACTACACCTTTAATATGCAGTAGGTACATTTTCAGAATTTTGCAAGAATGAGCAAACAAAATAAACTTTCAATAAAAAAATAAAAAAGAATGGACATGGACATGTCGGAATTTTAATTAAAAAACATTTAATGAGGGGACAAAAGTAGCCTGCTGTGCCTTTTAAACAGATTAGTGTAATCTTTTTACTGGGGTTTTTATCCCAGAGAGTCCATCTCCCTCAGGGCAGCTGTTACAGTAAGAGGCTCTAGAAGGGAAGTTAAGGCATGCGTCTGAGGCAGCTGTTATTGCTGTTCGCACCAAGAGGGCATGAATGTTCTTCCTCTGCCACTCCCAGGGGGGTGGGCCTATTCGTCATCCATCTGCGGCTGCAGAGGTGATAGCGACGAAGGAAAAGTCTATCCACCTCAGACACGTGCTCCTCGGCCACACGTAAGAACACAGCGCACACGTGTGTCGCTGACAAACAGAAAGTGTGGCGAAACATTGCTGTTTTTATGTTTTAAACCTTCATTTAAAGGGCTTGGGTTATACAGGTTTGAGAACAATTGATTTACTGTATAATCTGCAACATTCATCTGTTTCGGGCTTGTTGTTTTGGATGCTTGGGAGGTATATCTGAAGCTCAACAGCACACCCACATTTTGAAGGTACACTCAGTATTATAAATGCACATGGGGGAAAACGCACATACCATGGATTCCTGAGGTTGGACTGACCCATAAGGAACTATGGGTCACAGACAGACAATGATACAGACAGCCTCTGCCATTCCTCTATAAGCTCCGACCTGCTTCACATGGATGTCTGCACTGCTGAGGTGAATTTGCATATTGTCTTTAATCACCATGCAATCCGTCTGTTAAGAAGAACTACTTTCACCAAACAACAAAAGCTGCAATATCCTTCTGTCTGAATGCACTTCCAGGGCACACGATTAGACAAAACTAAGCATACACTGCAAAAACTCAGCTCTCAAAAAGTATAAAAAGAAATATTACTTAAAATATGCAAATGTATCTTCCAATAGAACAAGAACATTTCACTTGACAAGATTTTTGAGAACAAGTACAATAATTTGGTATTGTAAGAAGAAATAGACACAAAAATAAGCATGCCTCTTGAAGTATTTTCATATTGAAGTTTTCATCTAACTAAGATTGCATTTCTTGCAGTGTAACCACGTGTTAACCCTCTGAAAATTCTGGTTAATTCAGACTAATAGTAAACCAGGCTTAACACTTTTACAGTTGTTTCTTTGTAGCCATGTGTCTTCATCACAAAATGCCTCTGCAGTAGCCCATCCCTTTTATGGCTGACATTCTCAGTAAGTGCTCATGCCTATTTATAACTATAATTCAGAGTTTGTGACAGTGAAACAGAAACCATAGTTGACTGCAGGGTAGAGCAGTGGGGGATGGATGGGTCAACAACACCATAGCCACTGTGGCCTGTTAATTGGTGCCTGAGTGCCTGTCAAATTTATATAGGCTAGTATTGTTTCTTGAGTCGCTGGATGTGTGGTGGTGGATGTGGGGTTTTTTTCACATAAAAGAGATCTAATAGGGCTGCATAATTAATTGTATTAAAGCCCCTACGGACAAGATTTTTCATTTAGTTATCATGAGTTAAATATAGATTCGTACAGTAGAGTATAACTCATTACAGTACTATTTCTATTTATTAGATCCCTGTAAACCTCGAGTTTACCATGCAGTTTAATATTCTCTTGGTTGGAGAACTGTGAAATAGAGCAGATATATGTGCACATTATTACACATGGGTTGATGTATGGCACACCAGAGCTTTCAAGGCAAATCACTTATTAATACCACTACTTAAATTATTTAGTTGTAATATTGTAACCAATTATATTTTCTTCTGCAAAATGTCTTGCTGCATTGCATTGTTGTCAATGTGGTCTTTTATAAAGATTGTGCCTGTAGTTGAAAACAAAATGTATGATTTGTATTTTGTATTCTTTGTATTTATTGTAGGCTATAAAATCAATATCACATTGTGGTTGTTGATCTAATTTTGCTTAGGCCTAATACTTTTGATAGAATATGTTTTCTGCGTTTCTGCACATATTGGTCCAGCTTGTTTCATCTGTCATCATGTCTGTAGGGACAGGAAATCATAGCCACACCACATATATTAAGGGAATTATGTTTACCAGCTAGTTTCCAATCTGCAACACTAGCCAAATAAAATAACACAATGTAATTCAATTCAATTCAATTAAAAAACTTTATTATCTATCACGTTGATAGAAAATGTTCTTAGGTTTAGGGCTCACAACAGACACATTATTACACACACATGGGAAATATACAAATAACATTAAAAACAAACAATCCATAAATACATATTATTATTATTATTATTATTATACAATGTACAATCAACCTTTTACTTGATGTAAAACATATTTGAACTGTAGAATAAAGGTTAAACAGTCCTTGATCAATGTCATGACATTTTGGAGGAATGCAAAGTGTGGAATATTTCCCGACATTTCTGTGATTTTAAGAATGCTCATATAAGTGGTTTGAATAAATAAGGGGGTCGAGTTAAGGGTGGAAAAAAGGAGGTTCAATTATTTTCCCAGCAGCCTTGGGGGAAATTGCCAGATTTGAAACAAACTGTTACTTATGATCAGTATCTCTATCCATTTCTTATTGCTTTACAGTTATATGGATTATTGTGCTATCATTTATCATTTTAATGTCCATACAAAGGAAATGTGAGGGGGCACATCAGCAATCCAAATCCCTTTATTTATCATTATTTTAAAGATATTGTGATCTTGTTACTTTATTTTAAATACATTATTTAAAAACATTTTTTAATCGTAGTTAGCATCTAAAGGATGGAGCCTAATTCACACCCCATTATTTCACTGACCTTGGCTGGCTGTATTTGGACAGAGGCCCAGTTTTAATCTGTGATTTATCTGGTTGGGTGAGTGTTTTGGATGGGTCTGAAGCCAGCATCACGCTCCATCTGCCCCTTGGCTGAGGGGGAGTTTGAGAGGCTGTCCGGCGTCTAGCCTCGAGGCCGTGCCCTTTCTGCCTGATGTAGGAGCTCCAGGCTCATTATCACCCATGCAGCGCTACGCTATACATCTCTTTCTTCTCTGTTCCTGTGCATGTTTTCACTCTGTCGTTGTGGACATCGCCAGCCAGCCTATTATCTCCGCTCTGTTCTTTCTTCGCTGCAGAAATAGCGGCAGTACATCATATAGTGACAGTTGGTGGAGGAAGGGGGGCATTCACTTTGTGCCTTTGACTACAAAGTATGATCCTACTATTTGATTCTCTCTTTTGTTAGCTTGGTTGATCCTCTGGTAAAACAGAAGTCACATAAAGCAGTTATCTTAGAGATGCCTGGAATGTACCCTGGTGCTTAAGTGCCTACTCTAAGATACAGACAGACACATTGTAGTCTAAACATCTTTAGGTTCAACAAATGTATTACGCTCACAGTGACAGCTAACAAATTGTTCTTCCTGATTACGTTGGCCATTTTCTTCTGAGAAGTTGGGCTTTTTTCAAATGAAAAAGAAGCCCAGAGCTGCTGAAAAAGCGCTTGTGGCAGCGTTTACTTTCAGCGCCCATGGCTCTTTTAAAAGCACGGTCTGCTCCATAGCGTTATAATGTAAAAAAGAGGCCGACAGCTTCCAAAAAGAAGTTACGTCTGAACGGGGCCTTACACTTTAAACATGGTTACTAGGCTACTGTATAGTTTGTCACTGACTGCCCACAGTGCCCCCTGTGGTGCGGAGACTCACGCAGGCATAGGCAGCAGTGGAGCAACAAAGTGCAGCAACGCTAACAGCATGCTAGCCAAATGTGGAAACAAAGTCACGGCAGGAATTAAAACAGGATGTTTTTTTCCCCCCTTTGGCTAGTAGTGACCTCTTTGTCACCTCCCAGTAGGTCCAAAAACTGGGGATGAATGGAGCTGTGTGTAGAGAACTTTAATGTAATTTAATGCTGTACACACAGTACAGTAACAAATAATGTACTGTGTACATTTCCTCACACAGTTGTAATTTCCCACTTAGACACACATGCACGAACACACGCACGCACGCACGCATGCACACACATGCACGCTCGCACACACATCACAGGAAGCCAGCCCGAATTGTTACAAAGGTCTTGCACCTCTGTAACCACTTTACTCTGACGTACAGTTATTTTACACATTGAATAACTGTTAAAGGTACAGTCAGCTATTTTAATCTAATACACTTTTTGTCAAAATCAACTCATGTTTCCTTTTCCTTTTCTACACGGCTCTGGCTCCAGAAATAGGAACATAAACAAAGTGGCGAACACCGCTCGTATCAACAAAGCCGTAGTACTCTGCTTTGCTTCACAATGCATTCCTATGTGTGATGAGCAACCGCGGAGGACCGCGGAGCGATACTGTTTTGATTTAAGCACGAAGTTAGCAAAAATGCCTTTAAGTAAATACCCATAAACATGATTCTGTGTCAGAGCTCACTTTCTGCTACCATAGCAACAAATACATGAATCTAAAAAAACATCCCAGCATGCCAGTATATTATCCGCCACTGTGTTTTCATCTATAGTGCACAGGCAACTGCCAGCATATCTTAAGGGGTCTCACGTTACGGCCAAATCCAATAGTAATATAACATGTATATGATTAACTACTCTAAAATGTTGTTGTCATGGCAACCACAAAGCCAAAAAATCACAACCCCAGCTCACCGCATTCCCTTCAATATCGTCAATAAATAAAACATGTCCAATATATAGAGATACTTTAACAAAAACATTTTGTGCTCGCTTCAATCAATTCCCCTTGAGTCCATTGGTCAATATGTATCCATCCACCCTCGGCTTTACGGTATCCGATTTTCTCAAGCATCCCAAAGCCATTAAAGACCAGTGAGATGCAATGGCATCGACGGGGTGCTCTGCGCTACATAGAGCTGCTCAGTCCGCAGTGTGACGGCTCCATCTGAGCATTTTGACTCGTTAGCGCGAAAGAGATGTTAATGATCCCTAATGAGGTTTGAGTGCTTGGCCAAATGAAGCCTGTATGTGGAAACATCAGCTTTTAAATGACGGCGTATGACGACGTGTGTGCTGGCCAGGGAGATACAGGCAACTGTCTTATTGTCATTGCTACTATATGTACTACTTGTCTCAATGATGACACTACAGATGATTGACACAGACACAAATGAGACTAGACACACAACGATTAAATGGGTTCACACAATTTATGTGTGTGTGTGTGTGTGTGTGTGTGTGTGTGTGTGTGTGGTGATTCATGCATTCTAGTGAAAGGTTTTGACTTTTGTATTGACTTTTGAACATAGTTCATCTCAAATGAGGAAGTTCATAGGGATTGGAGAAGCACTAATTCTGCTCAGATATTCTCCCTGTATGCCCACATCTAGTTCAGTCAAGTTTATTTATATAGTCCTTAATCACATTACAGTCTCAAAGGGCAGCTCCTTTTCATATAGAGTCACTTGGCGGCAAGGCAGAAAGAACTGCCTGTTACCATAGTAACCCTCTTCTTGATACATACACCACTGTGCCAGTATATTTCTTGCCATTCAGTGATTGTACAGAGACACTGAAATCCAGTACAATTATCATTAATATTTAAAGGTTAACGCAGTAATTATAAGCTTACATTTTTGTCAAATTCAGTGAATATCTCCTCACAGTGACGGTCGGCTAGCTGTCAATATGCTGAAAAAAGTATCTGGTGTTTCTACAAATGTTGAATTCATGTATAATGATACCACACAGTGGTGCAGACCGCACCACACTACAATATCCTAGCCTTCTCAATGCGTTTTTCAAAGTTTGGTTCAAATATCAACAAGCCTTGACTGCAGCCCACACCACTCACCACCTGAAGACGTTTGAGGTGCCTTTTACTGAACCAATGTTCCTGTTCTCTCTGCCTCTCGCAGCGCTCCCGTTGGCCACGGACTGCCATTCCATCCAGCAGGATGACAAGGCGTCGGGGAAGAGCCCCCTGACTCCAGATGACTCAGCCATCGCAGACCTCTCTCCCAATTCAGAGTCCAGAATGGACAACTCCACCAAGACAGACCCCTCCTCCACGACAGATGCCAGGCCAACAACTCCTGGAAACAACGCCGCTAGCCCCCAGCCAAAGAAAGGTACAAAATGTTAAATACACATTTCGGGACAAAGGTTTTTCAATTATCTCACCTACTTTAAAGCTGTTGATATTTGTGAAATTTAGATTATTTTCAAGGTTTCAAGCCTATAATCATGCCAACATATCCTATTTTGAGTTTATTACATTAATTAAAATACATTTCTTTATAATTTTTATATTCACTTAATGGTCACGGACGGTTGCGACACCTGACATTTTTGGGGTTTGAGATGCCAAAACTTGGCAAAAAATGATATATATTATTTGAATGTAATAAAAAATGTATTACAACTAAATGGGTTGAAAAGAATAGCAAGATACGTCATTAACTGCTGAAATTATTTTACAAAGGAATAATGTACCTGGACTCAAAAATATGCACGGTATTGACCCTAAAGCTGTGCATTTCCTTGGTTCATAGAGAAGCTCTAGTGGTACAATGTAACACCTCTTGGAATACATGAGGAATGCATGGTGACAGATTGATTTTGATGACGCATATCATATTTAGAAGACTTTGTGCCGTACTTCACACATGGACCTTCTGCAACCTTGTAAGTATCAGTGATCCAGTGTGACCTGATACAATTTTAATAGCAGATTGCTAAATAGGTACTTTCTGTGTACTCAGACCCTTTAGAATAGATGAAGGCTGCCCTCCACTTGCTATTGAAGCACTACTGCGAGCTCCATCTCTCCGTCTGTAGAAAAGTACCACCTTGGAGCTGGTACTATATTTGGAATCAGAGACCAAAGCAGGCCCTGGTTCTTGAAGGACATTTTCCCAGTGAAAATGGGGCTTATAATTGAAGTTATAGCAGAAGGTCCCATGCAGGCTGCACAGAATTGTATCGCTATACTCTGGTGTAATCCAGGCCAGCTAGACTAAGCACATCATCATCTACAAATGCAGACACACATTAGTATGTAGTATGTACTGCCAAATTAAAGACATTGCCATAGTCACTAACTGACAACAGAGCTGCATTGATATTGGAATTAAATAAATTATTAATCTTGCAACTTTTGAGATAATGTTCCTTGTGTATTTTCTGTTTTTGTGAGGCTTTGAAGATAATATAAAGGTTTTCAAACGTACGTTTGAAAACCTTTATATTATCTTATCTATTATCTTTATATTATCTATCTATATTATTCTATATTATTGTTTGAAAAACATACGTTTTTCAGAATATTCCTTAATCATCTTGAATTAAAGGCAGGTTTAGTCATTCTCGAGAACGCTTGCTAACTACGAGCTCAAATCAAAACAATAAAACTCAACGGTGCTGCTCCACACATCAAAACGCATTGTGGAGCAAAATGTAGTGCGAGCGGTGTTCGCCACTTAGTTTGAGTTGCTACTTACGGAGCCAGGGCTGTGTAGAAGTATGTGATTCTTTTTTCAACACATGCAGAGAACAGTAAAGTAGCGAAATGCGAAGAGATATTTGGTGAATTTGACAAAAAGTGTATTCTATTCTATAGTCAATTCTATGAATGGTTATCTAGGCCTATATATAATCTGGTAATGATTTGTATTGTTATTATCAGCTGTACATAGCTCCCACCTCCTCACCCAAGTAGATGAAACCTGGTCTGACAAATAAATTAAACCATTTTGTTGTTTTTTTGTACTCACAGATGCAATGAGCTCAGAACTCCGGCAGAAGCTCGCTAAGGAACGGAGGGAAGAGAGGGCAAAGTATATTGGTAAGCCCGTAACCATATACTAGGGCTGTCCCGAATACCATTTTACAGGTTTAGAATACTTGATAGTATTTCCGAACGAGTATTCGAATACTCTTTCTCAAAAAAGAAACAACATTAAAAACACTCAACTATAATTACGAAGTAATCTTCGATTCCTAGATTTAGTGAGCACACACGTAAACATGCACTTTGATTGACACATCAATTGAGCCAGTCAGAGCTTCCAAATAGCATATACAGTACCTCCTGTATTAGCCAATACGAGTGTGTGTTGAATGAATAGCTCCGCTCTCTTCTTACAAACCGAGCCAATTGCAATCAAATGTGTTGATGACACAGTGTAAGGCAGGCAATTACATTTCAACATGTGGGTTTATATGGAGACAGAAGGTATTAATGGGAAAACATGCATGCATAATGTGAAAAAACAAATACTCGAATGCCAATGTTTAAATCGAATACATACCCAACGAAAGAATACCCGAATAATCAAATATTTGGGGCCAGCCCTACAATATACTTATAAGAACCTCGCCTTGTGACGGTCATGCTGTCAGAGCACAGTTTAGTGTATTGTTGTATGTAGCGCAAAACAGCATATGAGTGGTGCATGATCCATACCACTAAGACCCACTAATACAGTTTGATATACATCGTCCTTTATCCTATATTCTGTTCCTCTAAATTTAAAGTGTAACTGCACCCCAGCGCTGAGCCTGACTCCACCCACTCTGTTTACAGCCCATAAAATTCGAATTTGTATAAAAACGTGAATTTGGTCAATATTATCACCAGCATTGATGCTTCTCATCACAGATCAACCCTATTACTTCGTTTACAGCCCAAATAGCAAATGTTAGGGTGCAGTTACACTTAAACATGGTTTGGACATCCGTCTTTCTGCCCCAACTTTACCTGTCATGGGCTCTGCTCTGACCTGCGGTTGTTGCAATTGTTTCTTCTTGCATGGCTTCAGAACAACAAACTCAGCTGCAAGGTAAGACTGTAAACCTCAGCCGATCCACGTCGCCATGTCATGGCCTCTCAAGTCTCTAACCCACCCATCTTTGTCTGGACTAAACAGTCGCTTACATTCTTCCTTCCCTGAATCACTTTGGCTGTTTGCTTCTCAGCAATATGAGCCTCAGAATCGCTCACCTTTCAGTTGTTTTATGCTCATCGCATCTTCAGATGTAGCTTTTTGTCTGTGACTCTTCATTTCAATGCATTGCTACATGTACCATCATGCTAATCGTTTTGTTGATGTTGTGCCATGACACGGCTTTGAGTCCTCTTGGTTTGTTTCTTGTAGAACATATTGACCAGTTCTAATTACAAATATACCCACCAATGAATTTTGTAAATAATCTGGACTAATTCAAGGCAAATGATACTTGATGTGCTTGGCTTTCTTGAGACATCCTCCACAGTGTCTAAAGCACTTGCTGTGAAACATTTGCCATTCGTTCAGTGAGCCGAGGTCATGGCTCAAAATATAATTGATTTAATTATGTCTTTCATTATTTCATTCCATTCTTAATGTACCGATGCAATATTACGCAATTTTCCATCCAGATTGTTTACTGGATAATCTTCAACAGAATGCAGAAATATAGGCAACTGTAAATGTATGTTGTTCTTTCTTAAAAACATAATAATTTGTTAGATTTCCATAACATCTCATGTCATCTAAATCAACACCTATGCTCACATTAGCAGAGGTTAAACATAATGCAAACTGTAGGCTGCCCTGTTGCAAACCACTTGCGATGTGGTTAAATGCCTGGTAGAAGAATATCTGCTTTAACGCATGTTTCACCCAGCGTTCTGGCAGCATCCTGCTTCATTGGAAAGGATTGACTGCTGTTTAGCTGTTGATGCCTATAATGAGCCGCAACAGATGTCCCGGAGGGTGCGGATATAATGCAGCATGTTTGTTAGATGTTACCAGAAGTCACAGCGAGTATAATAGAGGCTTTAGCGTCTGCCGTCTGTCTTGTTCCTCTGTGGTGGAAAGTATCTAAAGCTCTCTTGTAAAAGTGCAAATCACTTATTGGTCATTTTACAATTGGCAAACATCAGGAAAATGTGCTGACATTGTCAGGGCTTTGTTTAAATCAAATACTACAGTAGTATATATCCTGATCTACATTTATACCTTTCTAAACAGTATTTACAGTGCTTTGACAGACAAATAAAAGCAAAAATACCACAAAATGATATACATATAATAGAATAAAATGAAATACAAAATTAATCCTTAAACTAAATGAATCATTAAAATAAATACTAAATTAACAGGGTAGGTTTAGTCTCACAGAGCTAGTCTTTACTACGCAAGGTATATGACACAGCGCTGGCTAACTGCATCAAGATCCGCCTACTTGACAGGAGAGGTATTTTGATTGACATGCACAGCGACCAACTACGTAACTCAATGACAGTCACATGTTAAACTTATACAGAGGAATTTTTGTGAAACTTACCAACACGATTTCAGGTATTGTAAATCTGTTATATAAGAAGGTACGGTTACTGCTTAAAATAAATGTAACAACTGAAATTAGTAAATAAAACACTGCACTATCGTCGCACCAGAATTACAGATACAGACTTCGTGAGTGACAATGCTAACAGCCAATGAATATCGATTTCCTCACTTCCGAAAAGTCAGCCCAGCTTACAGGGGTATACTGTATGTATCAGACGTTCAGCACAGAAGTGCGTTTGAGACGTAATGCTAATGGCGGGAAATGGCTGAGACTAGGGCAGCGTAGACGATATACTACTTGCTGGGAGGCCACTGTGACCTTCTCCCTTGCTATTCTCCCTTCGGCCTGCGGGGGGGCGCTGTAGCGGCCAAGAAGGCCCAGTGGCTGGAGAAAGAGGAGAAGGCCCGGCGTCTGAGGGAGAGCCAACTGGAGGAGCGCAGGAGGAAACTGGAGGAGCAGAGGCTGAAGTTAGAGAAGCGCAGGGCCCTGCTCGAAGAAAAACAGAGGCTGAAACTAGTGAAGAACAAGGTACTGCATCACATACTGCACGCATTCAGATGCTGTACACTACTGTAAGATGATACACTTATTGGCAAGTTCAGTGGAATATCTCCTCATGGCCCGCTGAAACATCATCTAGTGTTTCTACACAGCCCTGGCTCTGTAAATAGGAACACAAAAACAGTGGTGCAGGCCGCACCGCACAACACCATCCAAGCCGTGGCAATGCATGTTCAATTGAGGGGGGGGGTGGAGCATCCGAAGGAGCACCCTATGGCATTAAAGGTATAGTCGGCTATCGTAAGCTAATTGTAAGATTAAACACTCTTCGCGTTTCGCTAGCTTACCGTTCTCTGTGCGTGCTGACGAAATGATCTGGTACTTCTACACGGCCCTGGCTTCGCAAATAGGAACACAAACAAAGTGGCCAACACCGCTCACAACAACAAAGCCGCAATGTGTGAGGCGGCGCTGCGAAGGGATATTGTTTTGATTTGAGCTCGAAGTTAGCAAGCGTTCTCCAGCATGACTGACCCTGTCTTTAAAGGGAGAGGTGTGTTTTGTGTTGCTTTCTCCAGTGGTGCGGACTCCACCTTTTAAATAACTATTCAGAGTGGCTACATGATCCCACCGCATCTCAAGAATCAGATTTGTTTTGTACGTTTGTTTTATTGTTTTACACAGCTAGCCAACATGAAATGTATATTACTGTAATGTATACTGTGTACGTCTATATACAACTACATGTATGTATACATTTGCAAGTGTATTACAATAACAGGCACAACTGTGCAAGTGTTATTTCCTCAATCAGACAAAATGACGTAACATTGTATAAGTACTAAGCGTGCGGTCCTGTCAATACAGGAGAGATACGAGGCGGCCATTAAAAGATCAACAAAGAAGACGTGGGCCGAGATCCGCCAGCAGAGATGGTCCTGGGCCGGTGGACTCAACCAGACCTCGCGCAGAGAAAGTGAGTTGCAGCCGAATGTAGAAAGAAACTAAGCCAATGCGACGGACACGTGGATGTGTTCAACTGCCTAAAGTAGCCGTACTTCTGCTTGTGGAGAAAACTGCCCCGTCTGCAACTCATCGAGTGATGCAATTCACGGAAATGGCTGCGCTACTATGTATGGATTCATTTCTGTGAGGGTGGGACACCATGAGGCAGATGATGTTCCTTCCAACATGCCTTAGCTAAAGGTGTCATAGGCAGCAGGCTACAGCGAGGCATTTGTCACAGACTTGTTTCATTAGATCAATAGTGTGACCAGCAAGGCCTTGAGACTTTCTGGCAGCTTCGAGGATCCGATTGTAAGCCGTCTTTAAAAAAACAAAACAGTGTGACAGGCGGCTTCCCCTTTTGACAGCGTGACCTTGAGAGTCACTTCTCGTCTCCAAAGTGTGAATGAGATTGAATATCTGCTTGTGTGTGTGTGTGTGTGTGTGTGTGTGTGAGAAACAGCTGGTTTAATCAAAATTTGCCATACCTTTTACCGGAGGAAGAAATATGTACTCCAGCTGTGTTTTCTAAAGATATAGTACCCCCCACCCCCACCCCCCTATCCCTGTCATTCCTTTAAATGGCCCCCACCTCCCTCTGTTGGAATTTAGCATACACTCCCTTTTAAAAGGAGATCTATTTGTCTCCAGAGAGACAGGTGAGTTTGAGGTCCCAGAGTCCCCCCACCCGCTCTCTCATCTCTCTCTGGCCGGTGGAGCGGACCAAGGCTAAACCCTGCCCCCACCTGCCTGCCCGGGCGGGCGGGCGGGCGGGGGGTGCTACTGGGGGGCCTTGTGAACAGTCTGTTGTCTGTTGCGTTCTCTCCGGTGCAGGCAGATGCTCGGCCTCCACGGTCAACTTGCCGCGGCAGACGGACCCTGTCCTTAACAACAGGCTGTCCAAGTCGTCCGCCACGCTGTGGAACTCCCCTAGCCGAAGTAAGGGATGGCGTCTGCATCAAATCAATATGTCCACCGGGCCTTTCTCCTGCCAACACCCCCCTTACCCTCTTCCTCCCCCGCCCGTGTTTACCTTTTAATTTTTAATCGTTAAATGTCGTTCCTGGTGGTCTGCCTGTCTGCCTGTGCTTGGTGACTGGTCATTTATTTACAAGCTCGCTCGCCTCCTTCCCCCCCCCCCCCCACCCCCTCCCCCATCCCATGCTCTCGATTTCGTCTGCATCGTGATTCTTCTTGGATTTCGTTTGGTGGTTGACATTTCATTTACCCGTACTCCATCCATTTTGGATCAGCCATCTGTCATATTCTTTTTCTACCATTTCTTTGGTGGTTTACATTCTTCTGAACGGTTGGAGGTTTTGGTGTGTGTGGTAGACACAGTAGCTCCATTTCAATGCATAATAAATGAGCAGTGAAATGCTACTATGCAGCCAGTGAGGTCCAACCACACCAAATGGTGTTACAGTATGTCCGTGTTATCGCACGACGTGGTCAGTTGTGTGACTTTAGTACCACTTCCAAACACTGTAAAAGAAATGGCCGTCGCCAACTTATATTATCTGGAAAAAATTTAAGAGGAGCACAGAAATGTTCTGAATTCGCTCCGCTGCAATTTGCTAGCATCAGGGACATTTGTTACTTAAAATGTAACACAGATGTAAAAACAAATGTGTTCCAATCTAACCCAAGCAAAAAGCCCATTTTTGCATACACTAAACACAAAGGTTCTTTCATTTACTTTGACAAACTGCTGTATAAAAGCCAAAACATGTATATTGTCATATACAAAACCCTTGTCCCAGCTCACTTTAATGTCTATTTAAGGTAATAGGCTGCATTGCCATTATATTTTTCATGTCATACAGTACAACCATTACAATCAGCAGTTTGATGTGACCCTGAAACTTGTTTGCCTAGGGTTAGGGTTAGTCATCAGCACTTAGATGTCTTAGCCAAGTAATATCTCACTAGAGGCCTATTTCGCCATCTAATTCAGAATTTAAAAAATGCATAACTTGCAAAATATAAAGGTCTCGTGCAATTAATTATTTCTTTCATGTAAAGATTATTTTTGTTGAGCGCATACTACACGCTACTTACAGCATAAACATTGTATACAAAATCAACCACAAACGTCATTGGAAAATAAATGCAGCCATGTTTTATTAACAGATGTTTTCTATATCAATTACTTGATTAAAATAAATAATCTAATCTTGCCAGCTGTTCATAGTTCATAGTGTTCATAGTTAGTCAAACCTACGTGAGCTCTAAATGTGCCAGGCTTCCATCAGTAGGTGAACAGTCAGGACAGCCTGTTCTTGCCGCATTGGTGAAAGAAGACGTCACTGTTGCTAAGCAACACACAGTAGCTGGGTTAGCAGCCAGCCATAAAGCATGTGGTGAAAATGGACTGTCCGAAACACAGCAAAGCCACAATAGAGCCATATGACACAAAGGTGCTTGTATTGTCACAAACACATACATGTTGCGAAGTTCATCCCCTGCATTTAACCCGTCCCTCAAGGGAGCAGTGGGCAGCCGCTGTGCAGCGCCCGTGGACCCCCTCCAGGTGGGAGCCAGTGTCACTGGTCACATGGTACTGGCTGGAGGGTGAAACTGACATGTTTTTAGATAGTGGGGGAAACCGGAGCACCCGGAGGAAACCCACGCAGGCACGGGGAGAACATTTAAACTCCACACGGAAAGGTTCGAACCCGGGACCTTCTCTCTGTGAGGCCACAGTGCTATCCACTGTGAAATGTATTTACGGTATCTTTCCATAATGCATTTTAGTGAGTCTCTGTGTGTATTTGTTGTATGCCATCCAACAAATGTACCCTAAATACTTCAAATGTCACCGCCTTGCCAGCCCTGAGTAGCAACAGGCATCTTAGTTAAACAAGCTGCATTGTAGGTGTTGAAGGAAGACATCCAAACTACTACTATTGTGAGTACATAGACTGTATCTTGGACTAGCATAAAGTGCTCAAATTTAATGACTTTAAAACAAATTAAGTCACACTGCAGTGTGTGTGCGTGTGCTTTTCTGTGTGTGTGTGTGTGCACGTGCACGTGTGTGAATCTCAAATACTTAATGTATTTCATATGACACTAGTTCTTGAGAATCAGGACTGGCACCATGAAGATTGCATCTGTCTTGTTCTCGATCTTGATCTATAACGTAAATGAAATGTAACAGCATAAAACCTATTTGGGCATGTTATGTTATTACTCAAGTATTGCCCATGCAAAACCTTTTTTTCCTATTTGCCTAAAATGCTGCAATGCAGACTCATAGGATTAAAACTCTCCTTGATATAATTTCCTTGTGGAGTTCTTGGTCTGGGCTTGCGTACGGCAAAGTATCAATTTTGTCTGATTAGCTATCTTTATCCTGCACATATGTTATGCATTTACGTATTAATTCTGTATCGTTGGTTTGGTTTTCTTCACATTACAGCCGTTTGTAAGGAGTTCTCTGTTTGTCGTGTTGCTGTTTTGCTTATTTCACCCTTCAAACAAAGTGTCTGACATGTCATGTCACATGCGAGTAATGGTGAATGCATGTCAGCCACTGTAGGTCAAGTGGGTTGAGGCCATGTACGGTAGGGCTTGGGCTTGCTCCCATAACATACTGTAACATCCCAGCGAGTGATGTACAACACTAATACCCAGCTGACAGGCACTGGCATTGCATTGGATGGAATGACCGTAGCTGGGTTTTGGCTAACTTGGTGTTGTGTTATAAGAAGGAAAGTAAAAAAAAAAAAAAAATGGACCTTATTTGGGCCTGCTATCCTGTGTGAGGTGATTTGAATGTTTGTTAATATCTCCACAGTCTGGGCAGTCTCATCTCGTATGATTGGAGTGTGTGTTTGTCTTGGCGTGGGGTCACTGTGTGTGCAGGCCAAAGTCAAGAGCCCAAACTCTGGTTTCTAGAATGTTCTGACCACGTGCCTGTGTCGTCAATGCGGAATTGTGCACTGTGTGTGTGTGTGTGTGTGTGGGACAGCGGTGTTAAGAGCATCCATATGTTTATTCATGCATATTGTACTGTATATGTGTGTGACTGGTAAGTACATGTAAACGTGTGTGTGTGTGTGGCTGTACCACATGATGTACTGTAGCCATAGTGACCCTCCTGCCTGTCCTGTGTCAGCCCGCGGTCTGCGCCTGAGCCCGTGGGAGAGCAAGATAGTGGAGCGCCTCATGACCCCCACCCTGTCCTTCCTGGCCCGCAGCCGCAGCGCCGCCACGCTCCTGAACAGCAGCGACTCTGGTGAGTGTGTGACCTTCTGGAGCTTTCCCTGTGGCCTCCCCGCGCGCCTGTGTTGGATATATACTGTTGTACTTCAACTGACAGTGGCATGGCGTGAATTAGAAGCGTTGAAGGCAAACTCCTTATAGGCAAGTCTCGCCACTCGGCAGCCATCTTTGAAACGCCTCCGGGCAGTTATTAGGAAGACTGTATAGTCATAAATTGGGAGAGAGCCATAACTGCCATTTTAACAGTCACCAGCACATAACAACTGTGTGTGTTTTCTCCAAAATAAGGTTTAAAAAGCAGTTTTCCTCACAGGTTATAATTCTACTATGTTTACGCAACAGTTGGCTTATGTCAGTGCAAACATTGTTTAAATTAATTAAGTTAAGTTTAAGTTAATGCTTGGCAGTTATAAAGCAGACGATTGGCTCTTTTCTTCTAACTGGTGGGTGACAGTGGCGCAGTGGGTAGACTGGGGAGACAGCTGACCCAGAAGTTCAAACCCTGCTAATTCTTGACCAAGTGTAGAGGTGTCCATCCCTGTCCATCTTGTGTCAGGAAATAGACGGCTGGTTTATCTGTATTGTTGCGATAGTTGGCATTACAATATAAAAAGAAAATCTGAAAATAAGGCAAGATACATAAATAAACCTTATTAGGCTATGTCACAGCTTACCTCTTCAAAGTGCCTGAAAAACCTTTATTAGGCTACCAGTATATTGTGAAACTTAATTAGTTAGAAATATAATAATTTAATAACGCAAGGGATTTTAAATTAGGTAACGGATGAAGGAAAAGCAGATCAGATTACAGGTCTCCAGGGTAATTCAATATGAACAGTGATAGGGTCATCTTTGTACCGCCATCAATATGAGCTGACATTGGGTTATATGGAGTATACAACCCAAAGTCAGCTCATATTGGACATTTAATGAGCAAAATGTACATTTCATTACTTCATATTAGAATGGCTCTAATAATAGTGTTCCTGTACCAAAGAATAAGCCATAGGGCTGGCCTTTTGTACAGCAGCCCTATGGCTTATTCTTTGGTACAGTTCCCGTTGAACTTCATAGATATTTGGATCAATAAGGAAAACTGGGATTTTGCAACAGAATAAAGCATTTGCATTAGCAAACATAGATGATATAGTTCTACGAATAGCAGAGAAAGAATATCTAAATGTGAGTGAAAACCACAGTATAATAAACAATGGATATCCCTGAATCTTATAACCCAAAACGTACTTTGTGTAAACGTGAATATTGCCTGGACATGCTTCATTTGCAGTTGTTGCCTCCCTCTGGCTAATTTTGAAACTATTGGACATTGAATCATTCGGTGTTGATTTAACTGTTTGTATTGCTTCGTCAAGCTCTTTCACCGTTATGAAACACACACTTGACTTAAACGTCATCACACTTAGCCCATGTGGATGCTGATTGGTCCGCCATCCAGGGCATGAATGCTAAAGCGAACAGGGTTTCCAGACTATAATCTCACCAACACCTGTGCTGAGAGCAATAGGTGGGCGGAACCAGGCTAACGCTAATGCAAGTAGTATAGTACGGTAGTATAGTAATTATTATAATAATAATAATAATGATAATAATAATAATGATAATAATAATGATAATAATAATAATGATGATGATGATGATAATAATGATAATAATAATGATAATAATAATAATAATAATAATAATAATAATAATAATAATGATGATAATAATGATAATAATAATGATAATAATAATGATAATAATAATGATGATGATGATGATGATAATAATGATAATAATAATGATAATAATAATGATGATGATGATGATGATAATAATGATAATAATAATAATGATGATGATGATGATAATAATAATAATAATAATAATGATGATGATGATGATGATAATAATGATAATAATAATGATAATAATAATAATGATGATGATGATGATGATAATAATGATAATAATAATGATAATAATAACAATATCTTTATTGTCCACAAATGTTGTAATTTGCCTTTGGCTTCAAAGGTTAGTTAAGAACATTCACAATAAATAATTAATTTAGCACGTGCCCTATCGGAGCCTTCTGAGAGGGCTCCTGCTGCCTTGCTCGGGTCGTCCTTATACGGGCACACGTTAACTCAAACCCCCCCTTCCCCCTGTGCCCCTGGCCAGCCTCTGGCAGCCCGCTGACCGGCCGCTCCCAGCACCACCCTCACAACAGCAGTGCAGAGCACTGGAGGCTGTCCTCTGCCAGCACGCCTGACATCACCCAGCGCCGCCGCAGCTCAACGCTGGTACACACGCACACACGCACGCACACACACACACCTGCGTACACACGCACACACGCACGCACGCACACGCACACGCACACACACGCACGCACGCACACACGCGCACACACACATACACAAACACACGCACACACAGGATTCCACAACACAAATTCATCACAGTAGGACCTTGTAGGACCAGATGTACTGTGATGTCACAGACAGGCATGGCTATCTCTTGTTGTTTACCAAGCTGGAGAAAAAGAAGGAGAAGAAAGATAAGGAGCGCGAGAATGAAAAGGAGAAGAGTGCTCTCAGCCAGGAGAAGGTACACAAGAAGAGACAGAGCGCCCCCGCCTCAACGCCCAGATCCAGACCTGAGATCAGGTACAAGCTTCTGCCTCAGACACAACACAGACGCTAGATTAGAATGGCACTCGTAGCAACATGTATAATGACGCTACGTTTAACAAAGGCATTGGCCTTATAGATGTACAGTATATTATCTAGATGATTTAGCTGTTATCTTTCTTTGAGTAGAGGGAACAGGTGCGGTTTCACAGGAAAATGATAATATGATTGTATATGATTAAATGGCATACTGTGTACTGTACATTAAGGCTTGTTGTTAAAGGTGTCAATCTAAAAAATCTAAAAATCACAATTAACAGCAATACACACTTTTAAAACTAGTATTACATTTATTGCAGATTTCAAATAGTTAATTTCCATGCCATAATAGTTATAAGTTGTATATCATTAATTAATTAATTAATTAATTAATTAATTAATTAATTAGTTAGTAAAATAATTGTAAGTTAACCTTATATTTTCTTAACTTGTGTGCAATACATTACTTTTTATCTGTAATGTATAATATTGTAAATATTGCATAATGTGTTTTTAATGCATATTGTGCATAATTGAAAATCTAAGTGATTTGAAAAATGTGATTGAGCTGTGTTGGGGGTTGAGTCCTGGAAATGTCTCTGTGACCTCTCTGACAGGTGGTGCTAATTGCTATATTATAACACCTCCCATAGATGCACTGCTGGACTTTCAGTCTGCAGCCCAGGACCCTGTTTGTCTGCCAAATATGTGTGTGTGTGTGTGTGTGTGTGTGTGTGTGTGTGTGTGTGTGTTTGTGTGTGTGTGCGAACTCTCAAACAGAATGGGGTTTCCATTATGTGCACGGAGAGAAGTATGGTTTCCTCCTATCACTTTCACACCCCACCCACCAAAGACTAGGAGGGCTGATGGGAACATTGAGGTCCAGGGATAGTTCCTTGACCTAGTTAGCACCTTAATGTGAACCCCCTTAACATTCTATTCCTGTCAAATGTGTCCTCTGATTTGTCAATTAGGTAAGTCTCAAAACCTGCATTTCATATAGGAAACACATGACACCCCTCAACCTCATATAAGAAACAAATGACACCCCTCATTGCCTCCAATTGGGCAAGGGAAAACTCCCCCCAAAGAAAATATATCTATTCCAAGACAAGTCAGATGTACATTAAGTGCTGAATGGGCAATATCTTTGGAATTATGGTACGTTACACAGTACTTCAACATAGTACTTCACGGTATATAAATAGGTATGGAAGAAGTGATTCATAGCCTGCAGATCACAGATCACAGAGCCCTTTGGCTCTAAAATAAACACTTTTGACTTGACTTTACAAACCTCACACACCAGCACATACACATGATACACATGATTAAAACTGCCACTTATAAAAATATTGAATATCAATAAAATTGGAAAGAAGCTAATTCAGATTATTTTAAATGTGAAATTATGTGTGACCCCCTCATGGACAACAAGTGGTGTAATGGTTGGACTTATAAGGACTCATAAGGATGTAAAAGGCTCTTGAGGGGAAACGGGAGAGGATCATTATCTCACCTTTCGTTTTGTCTATTTTCTTTTTCTAACAGCACCCCAAAGCCCAAAAACAGACCTCCATCACCTGCCCCTAAAATCAGACCCCTATCCCCATGTGTGCCCACGTCAGCCTCCAAAGCCCCCTCGGCCAAAAAGACGCCTCATCCTAGCACCAAGACCAGACCCAAGCGGGCCCAGACCCCTGCCCGGGTACAGCCTCAGACAGTCGCCGCGATTGCCGTGGAAACCCACAGAGAACCCCAGCAGCCTGACGCCCCCGAGGTGACAAAGGGTACGTCTGGTAGCTGTGGTTGCCAAGGCTGAACGTGACTGGCATTATTTATTTTTAGCTGACATTCACTAAGACTCCTGCCTGATGTAATGTAAACATGGTTTTACTGTGTGTATATAACTTACCGTGAAAGGATCATGACAATAATACATGATTCATAAATGTAATGCACCGGTCATGATGAATATGTATGGCTTGATGGTGTCATTTGGCGTCATTTCAGTACTCTTCAGAACCTCTTCTTCAGCATAGTACCACCCTTCTAACAGCTGAGCTGCCTCCTCTGTACCTTTCTGCACACACAGGCTCCAGCAGTGTTCCTGCCATTGTGGTGTCCTCTGCCCCCGCCACACTGCCCCCTAGTGTCAGTGCCCCTGTAACCACAGCCTCCTCCCTGGCCGCGTGCAGCCCGGAGCCGACCACTACCACAGCCTCCACCGCCTCTCCTGGCCCGGCTAGCGGGCCCGCCACTGCCGTGGCGACGGCCAAGCTGTCCGCCGGCACCAACGACCCAGAAGAGGCGGCCCGCGTGCTGGCGGAGAAGCGCCGTCAGGCCCGAGAGCAGCGCGACAGAGAGGAGCAGGAGCGCGTCCAGCAGGAGCACCGCAATCGGTCAGTCGGAACGTAGGGCGGACCAGTCGCTTAGCAACCGGACAGTCGGAACGTAGAGCGGACCGGTCGCTTGGCAACCGGTCAGTCGGAACGTAGGGCGGACTGGTCGCATGGCAACCGGTCAGTAGGAACGTAGGGCGGACCAG
>JAODLL010002648.1:0-14375 GCA_026546735.1 Forbesichthys agassizii | reverse complement strand
TCGCTTAGCAACCGGACAGTCGGAACGTATGGCGGACTGGTCGCATGGCAACCGGTCAGTAGGAACGTAGGGCGGACCAGTCGCTTAGCAACCGGACAGTCGGAACGTATGGCGGACTGGTCGCATGGCAACCGGTCAGTAGGAACGTAGGGCGGACTGGTCGCTTGGCAAACGGTCAGTCAGAATGCCGGGCGGACTGGTCGTTTAGCAAAGGGTGATGTCTGGAGTCGTCCCGAGACAATTTGTCATTACTGTAATATGGAATATGGAACATGTAATGTAATGTAACAAGAAATGTAGGGAATTGTGATGATATGACATGATATCGATATATATACTGTAGTATCGTGATATCTGCTTTTGCTTTTGTTCAGAATTAAGACGTTTCACAAAACCTACAAGGATTACATGTTAATATTTGACTTGGTTTTCAAACTCCTATACGTCTAATATTTATCAGATCTTGATAAATTGATTTGACCTTCAATTCCCCCAGTTTTATTTGCATTTGACAACTAAAGTTGAAATTGGATTCGATGTGGAGAATTTCCCCTTTGATAACGGCTTCGTCATTAGACGTGTACACACACCAGTTGTCATGGAGACTGAATGTAACATGGCCTCGCAGGGTCCTGCGCGAGGAGGCGATGGTGCGGGAGGCGGAGGAGAGGAAGCTCCGGGAGGCGGAGGCACGCCTAATGGCCGAGCAGGAGCGGGTGAGGGACGAGGAGCAGCGTCTGCAGGAGGAGAAGGAGACGCAGGAGAGAGTCAGGGCTGAGCAGGAGGAGAATGAACGGCAGCAGAGACAGGTGGGTCTGTTCACAACAATAATAAACAATATAGAAGCATAACGACGCTCTCGCCGGTAACCTTCAAGTGAAAGCTAGTGCATTTTAATCGCCATGCAATCACTCGGTGAGAACTACCGCATGTTTGTCATTACGTTTGGTTATGACGTATACAAAATGCAATGTTAATTCACGTGCAGTACTTTTGTTTGAATGTAAATAGGGTAATACATGCTAACCGTACAGGTACATTGGTTTCAATATGCTCCTCCTAATGAGGATGTCTAGTGTACTGTAGAGATTGTAATATTTTACTCCCTGAAATGACGAATGACAAATCATCCCTCTTGCCAGCATCATTTGTCTGTCATTGTCTGACAGAAGCCAGCATTAAAGGCAGGATCAGGTATTCTCCATAACGCTTGCTAACTTCGAGCTCAAATCAAAACAAGATCCCTCACACATTGAAACGCATTGTGAAGCAAAGCGTAGTATGTAGTGCTACAACGTTGTTGTTGTTGTGAGCGGTGTTCGCCACTTTGTTTAGCCGAGCCAGGGCTGTGTAGAAGCACCAGATTATTTTTGTCAGCACGCACACAGAGAGCGGTAAAATAGCGAAATGCGAGGAGATAGTTGGTGAAAACTACAGAACGTATATTAGCTTACCAATATTTTTTAAGTGCAACTGTCATTTTGAACTAACCAGTTTCCTCTTAACTATGCACAAGCTACACTACAGTATATACCACTCCTCTGTAGTGACAACAAACACCACAGGGACCGCCGTCTATACGTCTCATACAATAGTGTGAGTCCCACCCAGTGACACATCGGACACATGGGGTAAAACCATTGACCATCTGGCTCTATTAATACATTGGAGGGCAAATGTGCTGTGGGAGGGGGGATTATTTGTGGATATTTCTGAGTAACTCACCAGCCCATACCCCCTCCACCCGACCTCCTTCCCCGGGACTGGCTGGCATTTGGACAGATTATTGCCCGAGAATGTGTGCCGTCACAGGGGATGTGTGTCAGGCGTGAGGCCCTTACAGTCAGGAGGACTTTTGTCTGTCGGGGGCAGATGCCAGCTGATGACCTCCACAATGGTGTTAGGCTGCGTCAGAGAGCGCCATTGTGACTGGGCGGCCGAGATAGTGGGCGCTCTGTGTGGGCACTGTGTGTGTGCGTAGCGTAGCGTTGGTCTCAGGGCGAGACAGCACAGACGAGCCAAGAGCACTCCTGCTGCCCGCATCGAGACCCTCTCTTAACCCTCACCCACCTATACTCATATAGCAGGGAGGAGAGTAAACCCTTATGCTATACAGTGGATTCCCCATGTGGCGGAGACGAGTGTTACTAAAACATTGTTTTAGCTTGAAACGTTGAAAATGTAAATATCTTTTGCCTACAATACCATGTGAATAGTATTGTGAGTAGTAGTGAATGTCTAAATCGTTGGGACTACTTTGTACGGTAACTTTTTTCTGATTTTTTTCTCCATAACATCCATTTTGTTTACTGCTGAATGTAAATAGGCTACTGCATCTAGTGAGGCCTGTAACACAGCAAGGTGTCATCTTTGCCCCTCTAGGCGATCAACTATGCACATGTGCTGCCCCCTGGTGGACAGTTTCTTTACTGACTGACCTAAATAGCCTCCCCATTTAAATGGCTGACCATGTGTTAAAAAGTACAAACCGTTTTTTTTTTGTTTTTTTTTACTTGTGTGTTTGATTTGTGTGGAAGCAATTATGCCTCTGTGTTGTTGTAGAGGGAGGAGGCTGAAGCCAGAGCCCGCGAGGAGGCCGAGCTACAACGCACTGAGAGGGAGAAGCACTTCCAGAAGGAGGAACAGGAGCGTCTGGAGAGAAAGAAGGTGCTAAAGGGAGACAGCAAACTGTTAGCTTTAGCAGGAGTAACATAATTTAGCAGAGAGGTTCCAACAGATGGCACTATCGCATTCGATGTTTGGAAGGAGGGGGACCACTTTTCACCCTTTAGGAGGGGAGGGCCACAGATTTCACCGTACTATTGCGCATTAATTCTCCCTGGGATTGTTAATGAATATTTGAGTGAATAATATTAATTCCCAAGTACCTATGATCAATCTGAGGACACAACGGTATTTCTGCAGCACACGGAGGTATATTTACTTTATTTATTCACTAGATTTTAGCTGTCTGGTTGCCAGCCTCCACAGCAAAATGCCGTTGGTGACACACGCCCACTTATGAGACCAAAAGCGTTCGTTTCTTGCTCCATTGAAATGCATTACAATGTGCCATCTTTCTATAATTCTAAAATCTTTGGCTTTAGCTCTTGCACAGCCATCATGGATGGCGGACCAATCGGTAATCAGTGGGGGTGCCTGTGTGATGACGTTGAAGTAAAGTGTGTGTGTGTTTCTAATTGGTGGTAGATCTAGAAGATGATAGACAAAACAGTTGTAGCAACACCGATTGGTTAAAGGCTGTCCAATAGTTTCAAAATTAACCAGATGTCCATGCCCAATAGGAGGCAATAACATGCGAACACTTTCCAATGGAGCACATTCCAGACCACATTCATGGATTGTGGGTCTGGTCACACCATGCTAATTGTTCCCATGGGCAATATGGTCTAGTGATCTGGGTGTTGGGCTTCCAGCCAGAAGGTTGTGGTTTCAAAATCCAGTGTTGACCTACCTGTAACTCCAGTGTTGACCTACCTGTTAGCATCCTTGAGCAAGATGCTTAACCCCTAACTGCTCCCGGTGGTTGGTCGCACCTTGCATGGCAGCAATCGCCATCGGTGCATGAATGTGTGTGTGACTGGGTGAATGTGAGGCAAAATACTGTAAAGTGCTTTGGATAAAAGCGCTATTTACCATGATTAGCATGTGTGGCTTCATTTTTGAAGTCACACGTGTGCAGTGGCACGCAGTTGTTATGTTTTCAAGGCATTTCAAGGACTGCTGGAGGAGACCATGAGTCACATAACTACCTTTACTTACTTACTTATTTACTTACTAAAAAAAAACACCCAGAATTCTTGTGTTGCTCGTCGCTCTACACGATACACGAAGCTAATCTCTCTGCCCATCTGTTGATCTTTACAGCGCCTTGAGGAGATCATGAAGAGGACCCGGAAAAGCGACGCAGGGGATAAGGTGAATGTTATTCTCTTTGTTCATCTTGGAGGAATATAGCTTCATCTTGTGTCCACTGCGCTAACAAAAGCCTGTTGTTTTACTCAATTACAGAAAGAAGTTAAAGCCACTTCACAGGTCAATGGAAAGGAGACAGGGGATGTCAATAAGGGTGCGTTTAGTGTTTGCCTTGATCGTGACAACATAGTGTTTCTATATGATGCCCCTGTGTGTCTAGATTATCCAGTCAAGAGTGTATTGTGGTTTGTTTTCTTCCCCCTAGTCCCAGGGGAAATGCAGACTCCACTCCAGCCACAAGGTGTTTCTGGTCCTGTATTAAATGGAGCCCAGCAAACCAAACACCAGAACGGCCTATCATCCAACGGGGAGGCGGCTGACTTTGACCAGATCATCCAGCTGAGTAGTAGCGGTAACCCGGGGCAACCCCAGGGCGGTATGGTCAACGAGCCAATCCTGGCCTTCGAGGGAGCTGAGCCGTTCTTAAGGAAAACAGGCCCCATGAAGCCTCAACATGTTGCAGGTCCGATAATGGTTTTGTAAATAGTGTGTAATCTATCTACTTTGAACAGAAGTCCAAAAGGATAATGACGTCTCTATGGGCAACGTTTCTCTGTTCTACATATTCTTTCATAGCTAACAACAAATGGAATTACATTCACAGATATATTTCCATTTTGTGATTCATATACATTTCAAATTAAACATATTAGTGTCAATAGTTTTAAAGCTGCACACCTTGGGCATGTTATGGCACACATGGTGGCGACTATCGAGCAAATGTTTTGGATAGTACCTGGTACTTTTTTGGTACCACCTCTGTCGAGGTTCCAAGCGAGTTGATACCGAAATATGCAGACGCGTCTGCAGTGGAAAACTAAGTACCTGTCGAATAGAGTCGAGTGAGTACCACGCGGTGGTGTCATTACAAAACACAAGCACCTCCCTGAACATCGTCCCGCCTCAATTGCTTCACCTACACTTTCACATAGCTGGAGTGGACATTTGGGGTTCTGGGCACACGCGATCAAAGCCTGTGCTTTAACACTCACATTTTGCAACCGAACAAGATGTTGTGAAATCATTCTCATGTCGCCATCTTTGTTGTGTCCCCTCTTCCTGCAGAGGTCCTGTGAGCGTCTACATGGACGAGCTGTATGGCTCTGGCTGAGCAAGAGATTTGTGCCACACCGGAACAACCAAACAAAGATGTACGCCAAGCAAGCAGATGGACTTCACCCAGTTCAGTGTAACCTCTCATCACGAGGCAGAGGAGCAAAATAATGCGAGTGGAAATAACAAAAAATATCATATTACAAAAAAAAAGTTATAAAATAAATAAATAAATAAATAAAAAACTATAAATGCATAGGCGTAGGTATGGGTAGGGACGATAGGAACATGTCCCTACCCATATTAAGGGACCATTAAATTGTCCTTGCCAATAATCTAAATTCAATTTCCATTTCCTTATAACAAAACAAACGAAAACTTGCTGCTTAATTTGACGCTACATGGAAAATCTCACCCGACACGGATTAACAGATTTCTCTCTCGTTCTCGATTCTGTGGGTGGTGGTGCATGGACGTTGTTAGTTGGTGGAGCCACATCAATTCTGATAATGCCCAACACTCCATGTCACGTTTAGCCACGCAAGATTGATGACAGGCCTGCGATGCCCTTAGCCAACCGGACAGTACCTTCTGCAGCTCTCCCCGCCAGAAATATTGTCCGCCAATGTTTGAGGCGAACATAGGAATGCATTTAGGAGCACGACCTTGAGTGTTGTTAAATATAGGTGATGTTCAAATTACTACACAGCAAGTCCGATGACATTTTATTTCTTCTCATAGCAGAGAAAGGTGGCCCTACCAAATTGCAACCGAAGCCTATGCCCTTGTCAACAAGTATTTTCTGTCTTCTGGCACAGCCTTTGTCGGGTTTATTGAAATGTCACACTCAGATTTTACGGTGCCCGTTTAAAATGACTGACAGTATACAGATTTATAGAAAATATAATAAATGATATTCGACAATGGTTGTTCTTGTTATTGTTATAATATTGCTATTGTTATCTTAAGTTGGACAATGTGTGTGTTTGTTCTTTTTTTTGTCTTGACTGATCAAGTTATTTAACTTGGGAAGCATTGTAAGTATAGGCCAGACGGTGTATGTAAATGTATTAAGAGCCCCGCTGTCTAGGCGTCCTGTTACAGGGAATCTGTGAAATAAAGCTTTATGAAAAGGGTCCTGTCTGTTCATGTGTCTTTGCCCATATACCACATGTTCTATGTGAATAAAGATGGACGTAAAAACACTTCTCAGTGTAGCAGAATAAGGGGTCATGATGATTTATTAGAATTAACACTATAGCGTTAAACTATATATATATATATATATGTATATGTGAACAAGGCTGAAGAAGGCCTTGCATACAGCATTTTAGTTAAAGAATATGTTTGTAGTCACACTAGAGTTGTTGTTAATATCTACTGCTATATGATAATTAGCCTGCCTCTGCCTGACTCAATTTATTTAGCTGAGGTTACATATTCACAAAGTGAATATGATCTGGTTACACCAGGCTATATGATAATGCCTTCTTGGGGCAGTACAGAGGTATACTCCTTTAACTGCTGGGAATTCCCGAAGGTGTCAGCACTATCGTTAAACCACGATTAATTCAGATCTTGGTTGCAGCTAATTTCTCCCAAAAGTGTAGTTACATTACATTCACTTATCTACACCCCCATGTTCTAAAAAGAGATACAGAGATACATACTTAACATCTAAACACATTTATTCAGGCTAAAAGTTAATATTTTAGTCTCAGGTCACATTAATATTGTCTACTTTATTTGTAAAAGATTAAGGGAACATTTACACTTTGATCCAAAGAAACTTACAATAAGTACATTTGCCAGTACACAGATGAGACAGCCATCATGCAGTGACATTGGCCATCATAAAACCAGATAAGCTTCAGGTTTGAAGCTTATCTAGCAAATTGATCATAAAGGTAATTATTCAAATGCAGAATATTCGTGCATTTATTTAGGTATTGAGATCCCAATAACATTCAAGGGGAGGACGCTCCTTAAACCTCCAACAGTAATTTGAGCTAAGCATTAATTGTGCCAAAAGACAACATACGACCCACCCACCCATAGGCACTTCACATTATTGCCTGTGGAATGGTTATCATTTAGCATTTTTCACAGTTGCTTTTTAGAGAATGTGCATGCCACTGTATACACTTCAGGATATATAGTAGGACTCTTAGAATGCAATGACCAGTGTTGGACAGTAACTAGTTACTAGTAATTAGTTACTGTAGAATTTAAACTTTTTCCAGTAACTGGTAGTGTAACTAATTACTTTACCCAAAACAGTAATAATATAACAATTACTTATCCAAGTAACGCTGCATTACTGTTTCAAGAACAAGTTTTCTGGTCCTAGCAAAGTTAAGGTAGGCTAATTGAACCAACCTGTCCAATCATCTGGTTTGAGAGGCTGCAATGTTTTCCCTTTGGCTGATTTGAGTCCTAAGGTTCATTATTGTTCCAATAAAGATGATTCAATTCTAAGATGAGCTGATTACACAGGTTGTCATTTTTAAAAAGGGGCGAGGTAGGATAATGATTGTGAAAGTAATAGTAGTAATGTAACTAGTAACGTAACTAATTACTTTTAATACCCAGTAATAAGTAAAATAATATATTTACTTTTTTAAGGAATGATAAGTAACTAACTTATTACAATTCCTTTTTTTTAAATTACAATTCCTGAGTAACTTGCCCACCACTGACAATGACATATAGATAAGTTGAAAATGCTCTCTGTCACATATTGTTGATCAATCTTTAAGCAAAAAGAAAATATATGCAAATAGAGTTCTTCTGTGTGACACACTCTGCCTTTGCATAGCATTTCAATGCTATGCAAAGATATGAGAATATTGGTTTGGTCCTCATCATTGAAGTTGACTCTACGTTCTGCGCTATACGGCCTATAAACTTGGGCCCTGATGTTTCACATGGGTAAAAGATGGGCAGTATTTGAAAAATAGTATTTGCAAAATAGTGTTTTGTCATTTGTATTTGATAGGGTTGTTGAAAATGGTTATATATTTTATATCAAAATACTTTAGTGTTTTGTATTTTGTAGTTAAAAAATACTATAAAATACTTTCTGTGAGAAGATTACTTGGTTCAGCTTCTGATTGGTTACCTGGTGTAACCAGACCCAAAATTTACTTTGTGACCAAGGTCCAGAATGTTTGCAGTCGCGAAACCTACTGGGCCTAGACCCCTCTGGTTAACTGTGAAACTACCAGCGTTGCTACAACTGCTTGTATTGCTTCATCTAGCTTTACCACAATTTTGAATGACTGACTTCAACGTCATTGCCTTTAGCCACCCCAAATGGTCACTGATCAGTCCACCATCCAAGGTGGCTGTCTGAATGATGAAGTGATCATGGTTCCAGACTAAAATGTCAGCGAACATCTGATTTAAAGCAATAGTCAGGTGGATGTGGAAACACTGGATTTGTTTTTAAGACACACAGAACGGACAACTAATTACAGCTGGTTGACTGTGAAGGTATATTCGCTGAATTAGATAAAATCTGTATTATTTTACAATCGCTTACCTCATTTTAACTGTTGCATTCTGTATGTGAGATTTGTTATGTAAATAAAAGACAACAAAACAATAAAATAATCTGATTCCGGCTTGGAAGCCCCTCCCCACTTTATAATTATTGAATATTTACTAATGGTTTGCTCTCTGCCCATTTCATGTGCATGCTGATAAAATAAACCAGTTTTTCTACAGCCCTGGCTCTGTAAATAGTAATACAAAGTGGTGCAGACTGCACACAACACAACCCTAGCCTTCACAATGTGTTTTCAGATGTAGGGAGCACCGGCATTTAAGGGAGATGTGCTTTTGGTTTTATCCAGCATAAATATCAACAAGCTTTTACTAGAATGACTGACTAATCCTTTAGCTAACGGACTCAGTTTACATGTGAAGGGCTATAGGCTAGATTGATAGGTTTCTGAAGTGATTTCATGCTCCATTGCAAAATGTTTTTTTGTATTTTCAAAATACAAAAATACAGTAGTTTATTTTGATACATTGTGTGGCTGCTGTATTTTGTGTTTTGTTTATTTTGATACACTTTTAGGGTATTTGGAACCCCTAACCACCATGGGCATGCTTTGCAATTCAAACCCATCCATTATTGATTCAGAAGCTCAAGGACACATTCATTTAGGTAAATAAGGGTGTGCTTTTTCTTCACAGAACTTGTCAGGCAGTTACAGGAAGTGACTCTGTTAGTCTTAACTTAACATCATTGAGCTTCCTTAATCATAGTTTTGTTTCCGCGCTTCCTTACAGGGTGAGACATTTTATCTTTAAAACTTTGGCGGTGGCCTTCTTCCTTTATGATATGTCCTTTTGAGTAGATTATTATGCCAAATGTGTTTCATACTGGGGGCATTCACTCATCGTTGTGGTATTTTTACCAAGGCATAGCTTTTGAAAGGTTAAAAAAGTGATTTTGTGCATTATTTGCGTGTTTCAACAAAGAAATATTCAGTGGATGTTGTGCAAGATTGTGCTCAGCATTATTGCAGCAAATAGACTTTTAAATAGCCACTAGTGTGCAGTGTAGACATAAAGCACATATCCTTTGAACTTTTTAGACCATCTCATGCTGTTGTTTGCTGATCTTTAACTACATAATGCATTCGCTTTCTTAACCTTACATTTGTGTCATTATCTTCTCATTTGTAAATGTCAACCTTTTCCTCTTGCAATGTTTAGTGAGTCCATAAAATAGCGTGTCAGATTTTGTCAGACACGCTATATGTGTCTCTGCATTGTAGCCACAGAAGAGATTTTGCAGGGTTATTTTTAAACACCTGTGATCCAAACAAGTGAATAATGTTTCAAAGGTCAACAAGCGGTGACTTGAAGACATGCATGGCACACAGCCTAGATCCTAAAAAAAAATCATATCCCCCCTAAGATGTATTGTACGGTGAGTCCAGGCAATGAATTAACTGTAATTATGTTTTGTTAAACATGCCACAGCATTTTTTCTAATGTGTCATACATTTACAACGTGTATATGCCAACGTGTAGTGCCTGCTATAATTATGAAAGATGGTTTGAATAAATAGGCCTAATAGCAATACATCATACATGACTGCTCTAAATACAGTAGGCTATGTTTATTGTTCAGATCATGTTCTCATAACATCTATAGAGGGTAGTTAGTTGTAGTATTAGCCTGCCTCTTTCTCATTGATCCATAGGACAATCGATTATATAAGTTGTAGGTGCATTTTATTTTCATTGTGAATATCAAACTTCATAACATATAAAGAAATTGACCAAATAAAGACAGCAACAGGCAGCACTTCTGTGGATCCTTTGAGCTATTCATGGCTTCGCCATCCCTGAGTAGGCTAGGCAGATTGGACAGAAGGTATTATGTGATCAGACAAAAATAGTGCATTACAAATAACAAGCGCCGAGGTCTACACCCATCGTTTTAAGCCAAGTTGTAGGCTATTGGGCTGTATGTTTTGGTGAAACATCACTATCGTCTGTTTACAATGGTTAATGTTCTGCTTCGTTTGAAAATAAATGAATTGTTAGTGTAAAAACGGGCTATGCATTTCAAAATGTTTTCATTTGATAATGACGTTGAAATTAGCCTACTTCGTTGTCTACCGTACTTCTAATATTTATTTTTTATTTAAACATGCACATGGCCTTTCAAGATCTCTAATGACATCGACATTTTATGCATCTAAAACAACGAGAAGCTTTAGTTCGGAACCACGTAGGAAACAAAACCTCTAAACAAACGATGGAAGAAATGTGATCCCCTATAGTCATTATCTCGCATAGTCTCGCGTTATTACAGCAAAGCGGTCGCAGTGAGCCTTGCTGCTCGTCCGTCGGCAAACCTTGGCGTAATATCTTGAAATATGCATGTAGTATAATTTGCTAGTGTAGTTGCGGTGTCCATGTAGTATTTGTCTGCGAATAACGCAAACACATCGAGTGAACTGGTTTCCAGCCAGAACACTCGTTTGTATCGTGTGTATTGTTGGTAGCAGCATAGCTAAGGGCTACAACTAGCTAACCGCAATTGTTGAGCTATCGTTAGCTCCTTCTACAATCTGAATCCCGGAAGGGACCTTCTTGGCCTCCGGCGTTGCTTCGTTTTATGAGCAAAGGGAACCATAAACGGTACGTGTATTTATATAATGTTCGGTTTTTAAAGAATAAAGACGATCCATACCGTAGCGGTTTGTGTTCCCGCTGCGTGGATGGTTGTGCACGGTACGGGTAAATGCCGTCGATCAGGAGCGAAACCTCCATCTCTATAATTCGGAACATGGACGCATGTTTTCACGTTAAGGTTATCCAGCCGTTTTTCAAAGTAAAAAATCTGTTAAATTGTATTTTTTGCCATATTTGTTATCTGCCTTGCATGGATGTCTCCAATTCTTGGTGGACAGTAAATTAAAACAGAAACTAACGCAAATATAAAAACGAAAGCTCGGTACGGTACATTACCGTACCACGAGTTCAACGTCGAAATACGATAAACTGTTCCACGATGGGACGCCACAGAAACGCAATACGCAGACATAGGCAATTTTACATCTATTTCATATTTATAGTTGGATTCGAATCGTATTACACAAAGTTATTATCAAAAACGGGTTGGCCCAGATTATAGAAAGCCTAGACCCATTTTTCCTCTACGGTAATCACGTCTGAGGGGATTCCACAAATGGTGTCCCTCCGTTTTGCAGTCGGGCGCTTCTGGTTATTTTTCATGCCATTGCGATTATATGTAACTATTATTACCTACGTGTCAACATATTTTCACATCAGACTATAGGCCAGATCTTGTATGTACAATGAATATTGCTTGTCTTTAGACAAATATCAAGAGTAAAGCAACGCAAATGCGTCATCGATTTAATTCCGTTTATTTAAATTACATGTTTTATAAGATTACATGATAATGGTTTCCAGGGGATGTTGGTAATTTGGGAATGGTGGGGGGAAAAAATAAAAGCATTTAGACCGGGTGTCTCATGTTTGAACGTCCGTGGATGAGCCGCGAGATCTAAATGTGAACAGCAGAAGCTAAATATTTTACTTAATGTTTTGTTAGTAGTGACAAGGTTGTGACTTGAGCTCTAGCCTTGCCACACTTGGGTGAATTTGGAAATTTATGGCCACTACTTTGAGCGATTTTATTTGGGGAATGGACATGGAACTTTAATTTTTGCCTAATGTCCAAACTTTACATAATGGGACATTGACTTTGTATTTTTCAGTATATTGCCTTAATATTTTATAGTATATTGAGCAGCATTTTAAATCAGATATAAACCTGTAACCGCAGCTGTCCTTATTATGATGAGCTAGTCATGTGATTGCCTTTGTCCTTGTATGATAGATCAAACACTGGCATTCACTCCAGTGGTCAATATTTACAGAGGCACAAACTAACCACTTATTTTGTATTTCTGTTAATAGAATAAATTAGAAACTCTTATTTCTGCTGAGATGTCAAAGGCCCCAGATTCTCCACCTCGGTCCCGCACCAGATCCAGGTCCAGATCAAGGTCTTACTCACGATCTCAGTCTAGAAGTCGTTCAAGATCCAGAAAACGCCGCTACAGGTAAACCTTCAAAAGCAAGGCTCGCTCTTGGCTCGTCTCTATATGTATATAATCTGTCTGTTTGTTCCACAGCAATATGTGTCACCCATTTCCACTTACCCATCCACGCTTTTAAATGACCATTGTTGTTAACAGCCCTTTTAATTTTTGCTACATCTGTCTAGAATACCAAATTAACTTGCAAACCAGTGTCCCAATGGCACCTGCCGTCTGTAGATATGCGCTCTTCTAATGTGGTGCTGGCCATATACACCCGTTCCTGTGTGTCTGGCCTGATCTCAGCAGTCCTACACAAAGCAACAGGGGAATGATTGCTCCTATTTCACTCTTGCTTTTATGCCTCCGGTTGCTCCACACATGCAAATGTGCACCCTCACAATCTTGAATATGACCATAAGCAAAGACCCTGCTTCGCACTACATGGCCCATCTTTTCTGTAATCTACAGGATGTCCTGTTGATGTGTAAACAGTTTATTTTTCTAACGTAGCTCGCTTTTGTCCAGAACAGGAAACTGCTAAATATCTTGAGGCAAAACTGAATTTTTATACAAACAGAATTAACGCATTGTAGCTTGTTCCTATTTTACATCCCTGTTGTGTTAATAACATTTGTTTGTTTTTAAGTTTGTGCTAGCCCAATGGATGAACTGACATTTTTTGTGTTTTTAAGCTTGGGTCCATTTTCTCCAGTGATTTGCAAGATTTCCACACATCTAGTAAATAATTTGTCTAGTGAGTTACACTAGCAGTCACCTAGTGGCTTTACGCTTAACTTAAGCATCTAAGCAGATATTATCTCAAGTTCTAGTCAGCTATTGTAAGTTAACTGTAAGATAAATAATTTGCTGTCAAATTCGCCAAATATCTCTTTGCATTTTGCCATTTTCCTATCTTACAGTTTAATGTGTGCTGAAAACACCTGGCTCTGTAAATTAGCCCACAAACAAAGTGGTGAACATTGCTCACAACAACGCCGTTGGCTTTGCAATGTGTGGGGGGACATATAATCACTCACTCTGTCAATCAATCAATCACAGTAACATTATTTCAAGTTACTGCAATATAAAGTTGCATTTACTGAAGATGGAAGGCTTTGGCCATAGAGCTCACCCTACTCCACATTAAAAAATGTGCTGAAATTGGTAATCAGATGATATATTTTAGTTCATTCGTAAGAATTTGCATCGTCAGTTTTCACATTTCACGTGTTGCAACATATTCCAGTGTCCAAATTAATAGTTAACATAGGCCAGCTCTGCTAATACAGAGTCCAATACACTTTGGCATGGTTAAAACGGATTAGGCATAGATGGTGCTTAGATACTGACAGTTAGTTAATATTTGATCGTAAAATGTATCTTCGTGTTTGATCATTGAAATTTACAGCACATGCTCAGCCTCACAATGAGCCCCGGAGGCTGAAATTATTTACAATTACATTTATGGCATTTGGCAGACACTTTTATCCAAAGAAACTTCCATGTAGTACATTAGTCATTAGTTGGATAGGTCAAACATCAGCAGTTGTAAGCAACCAATATTATATCAGAATAGTTACAGCATTTCGTCATGTCTACTACCACGTCAATATATAATTAAATCATCCAACTCCCTAGTGGCCTGAAATAGGGGTGCACGATATTGATCAAATGTGATATTGCGATATTGACCATGAAAATTGCAATATCGATATTAATTTCGAT
>JAODLL010002647.1:0-12251 GCA_026546735.1 Forbesichthys agassizii | reverse complement strand
TGATGTTAGCACTTTGGTCAACCTAGTTGTTTTAAAATGTGCTCTATAAATAAAATGGATTGGATTGGATTGGATTAATTCTATTTATAAGTAGTAATTTATCATGGTGAGAGTAAGACGGGTGATGCCATATGCTACTTGTGTGCTGCCAGACAGTGTTTACATTACAAAGAAATTGATATCTGCCTGCTAATAGGGGATGTCATTAATCCAAAATCTAATTACAATACATGTGATTGTGTCTGAAGCAACAATAATGCTTATTTGTTTGAGGTTCGAATTTGAAAAGAGTTTATGATTAATTTCACAGACAACCAGGAAGAACCGGGAGAGACAAACGCTGGATAAACAGAGAAGGGGCAATATGAGAGGACAGAAGGAGAACTACAATAGAAAGTTAAAACTATTTCAGCGAGTCAATCATTTACTGAGGAGCTGCAATGGAAGGAAAATCAATGAACGGGTATGAAAATCTGCCGGCTAGGAAACCAGTACATCGCTGGCGGTAAGGGCGTGAGACAAACATGCAGAGAGAACAAGTGGAGCGATGAAATTCCATGAGGGATTACCCAGGGTTCACTCTGAAATCCGGCATTAGTGCGAGGGGGGAGATGGCTGTTCACTGAAGCAGCAGGACTGTCGTATTTTCCCCGTGCGAGGCGGCGGATCCAATAAGGTGAGGCAAATCCACGGTACGTCATAAGCGTCCATCCTAACATACCCGCAGCAGCATCTATTGACTAACTAACCCAACGCAGCGCACGTACACACGCATCCATGCACTGCAAATTCCTACATCTGAGCGGATTAAAGAAGACGGCTGCATCGGCCTACATGTCTTGTTCTGTTGGTCTGCACTGCAAGTATTCTCCCAGGGCACTAAAGACAGGCCTGATTCGCTGTTATAACAACATCTCGCTGTCTCAGCTGAACCAAAACATGCTGAGGTGGATTTAGTTTCACCTAATCAGCGGACATCGCCGCCGGTTGACTCAGCATTGCCATCTGGTTAGGACTTAAGCGTCCCATTATGGAACATGTTAGCCTACAGATTCTTCATGCACTCTGCAGCATTTTGATTTATACAGTGTATGTATATAAAAAATAACATCAGTGAACACAAATGGGAGGGAAAAAAACGAATAAAAGTATGCAAATATCCTCCACACTTGTGTGTATGGGATGTGCACGTTAAAGCAAAGAGCATGTGTGTGTATGCTGCATGAGTGTGTGCGTGCGCGCGCAGCACATGTGCATTAGTGTGTTTTCTCAAGAGACCTGCAGAGTGGCACTTTGAAAATGACTTGTCCTTGGAGGGAGCCTCTCTCCGTTAGGTCGGCTCATTACTATCATGGTCAGGCGAGAGCAGCAGCGTGGGCTAGCATGGTGTGCAAACCTCATGCTCCTAGCCACCAGCACTGTGCTGACATTAAAAAGGGAGCCGAAGGCTTGGCTCATATATTGTTCCTTGCTGGTCAGGAAGTCACTGATCCATAGCAGTGAAAGCCAGTGGAAAAGGTTAGTCTGTTCTAAGATTTGAGATAGTATGTTTCAATTTTGTCGAAATAAAACTGGCGCGTCCTCTTGCCCACCCACGAACGCACGCACGCGCGCACACACACGCGGGCACGTGCACACACACATTACCGTTTTATGTTTCAGCCCAAAAAGTCGTTTTGTGCCGTTGCTGGTGAATAACGGCAACACTTGTTCTGCCGTTGTAAAGAGAATGAGTCCTCTCTGGCTGGCTGAACAGAACTTCAAAGCTGCGTCCTTAAAGCGCTACGCACCCTCGAGAACACCGAGCTAACAACAGACATCTGTCTCTGCTCCAACCATCTGGTGCCACAACCGCTAGTTCTGCCGACTACCAGTGTAGTCCACTAAGTCGATACCTTGTCTCCTCTGTGCTTCACACAGGTCGAGCGTGAATACCGTATCACCAGTGTGACAACATAGGTGTCCGCGAGGGCCCCCTAACAGTATAAAACCAGCTGACAGGCTACGTTCTGCCTCTTTGACCTTCTCCCATTACCTGGCCTACCTACCTAGCTAGTTACAGAGGCAGGCGAAGTGTTATTCAGCTCACATGTTTGTCGCTCCGGCCCACTCTATCATTCTTGACCAAAGGTTTTGCAACCAGCATATGTCAACGTGGTTAACGGTATGTTCCTCACCTGTTCTCAACCTGACCTCAACGCGGCACTCAGTCAGGGCTACAGCGGGCCAGTTGTTTGTTTGCTTGGTAGGTAGCTCAAGGGGCCAGGCGCTATCAAAACATGCTCTCTCATTGGGTAAAATGAGGGCCGTAGAGGTACAATGGCACCCCCCCCCAATATGATGCCGCTCAACCAGGTTCACACCACCCAGTCGTCTGGTGGTCCGGTCCTGTCTACAGCCGTGACGACGCACAAAATGTTCTTCCTTGGCCCGCCTCCGCGCCCCTCCTTTCCATTGTCAGATGTGGTTAGATGTTATCTAACTGATAACGACAACAGTGTTGTTATATGTATATTGTATGTAGGCGCCCTGCGTTAAAAGCTCACAGAAAGCAACAGATGCAGTGGAGGCTACTACATGCTGTGCGTGCAGTGTAGTGTTACCCTGCTATTGCATGGCAGAGAGTATAACACTGCGGTTAATGTTATCAAACCAATCTGACAGCTATTAATTAGTATCAAAAAGATGGCCTCATGGCCTTGGTAGGAGTTCAACAGTGCACACTGGTAAAAGCAGAGAAACTTAGAATCTTAGGCACATGGGGCACACAGACACACACACACAGGATTTGCATGTGCGCACGCACATGCACGCACAGACACGCACGCACACACACGCATGCGCACGCACACACACACCATCAACCCACACATACAGTCTCAGTCAGCCTTGAAATCCGTTAAGGCTGGAGGATCTTGCAGAACAGCTCATCCATTCTGCTTGTGATCCATTCCCCATCTCCACTCTGCAAAGTGCAAGATGAGGAAAACAAAAGTGTAAAGGGGACGTCTTCCTCTATCTCGGAGAGACTGAACAAGACTGAGAATGGGTGAGAAAAGAGAGTGTGCCACGTGTGTACAGGCCAGGGTGTGTGTCTGTGCGCATTGTCGTACGTGCATATGAATACTATATTGTATATTTATAACTGGTCCTAAACTAAACCCAGAGACTGATTCAAGCCTATTCAAGTTCAGAAAAACATTTTAATTTTACATAAACAGGATAGACAGGCACTACACTCACAAATTGCCAATTAATATTCATGCATTCGAAGTAAATGAGCTGAGATTAAACCATATGCTAAGTGACTGAGATCTTTGTTAACTAAACAAACAATTTGCCAAAGTCAACACTCAAAACTCAACAAGCATTTAATGAGAGTGGAAGAAAACTACGTTCATATATTGTTTGAATATCTATATTATGCCATGTGAAGGACACAAAAGCAGTCTTAATAATACCGTGTGTGACTTGAAGAACATTGTTAAGAACATCTCATATGAAAGCTAATTTTAGAAATATGAGAGATTAGACTCCTAATCCTAAAACTCATCTGGAGCATCTTGAAATATAAATATAGCTGCTGCCTTCTGCTATTATAAGTCAAAGCACTCCGTGTTGTGAATTATGCAGCAGGAACACACAGTTATAAAGGCAGGAACATTGACTTTCAGGTGAACACGCTCTAGAATTGAGAGCCTCACCTCTCCAGATTCCTTAGTGACTCGGGTTTAGCACTAAATTGGCGTGTTTAAGGGCGTTTGTCTATCAGCCAGGCTCTAGAAGGGCTCATCTTTAATGGAGCTGGTAGAAAAGACTCAGATTCAGGCCACCCCGGACTGTTATGATACCGGAGAGGGGAACGGCGAGGGGGCCATCATTAAACTGTCAATGGCTACCAACACATACATACGAGCACACACACACACACACTTAATCTCCGTACATGCCCCCTCTACCTCCATCACAATGCAGCAGGAAACAGAGTATGAATTGAGCGCATGTGCATTACTGCGGGGCTGTGAGCAGCCATAGCGCGACGAAAGCAAAGGAGCGGGTGATAAAAAAGAGGAGCGGAGGAAAGTGGCAGACTGCCATAATATAATGCAGGAGCAGCTCTGACGGGAAATAAATAAGTGCAATAAAAAAAAGAGAGGGAAAGAAAGCTCATTCAGCGTTATCTGGAAGAACTATTTTGTAAATAACAAAGTTTAAGCCATTGTATGTAACTTGGAGCACGGCCCAATGCCGTATGTGTTTTGGTATAAAAGTGTATTTTAGCTTTGTGCGTGTGTGGGAAGGCAGATATAGTTAGCGAGATAAGCAGGGAAAGCTTATTTTCTTCCCTCACCGCCACACCATTACAGAACTTTATCTAGCCAGTCACAAAGACAATCACAGAGGTCAACTTGGAACAGGTATGAAAACAGTGGGAAGTGGTACAGTGTGAAGAGATGTTTGGAAATAAATGGTGGTCTATGACAATACTAGTGACTGGTGAAACGCCAGTGCACTGCTGATGCCTGTGTGGCAGGAGGAGGAGGGGTAGAGAACGGGGTGAGCCTATTAATAGAAATGCCATGACCAGCTAAGATGTGAAAGAGGGCACGTACTCCAGTTGCAATGCTGTTTTAAAACAGAAACATGCCACACATACCATCTATGGTAAACATTAATAGACTACACACTGACAATTCTTTCAAACATATTAAGGCATAAATGGTTTCCATTCATGCCCATGAAGAATGTATATAGGAGATACGAGCAGTAGCATTGCACCGGCTGATTTCACGAATACTGTCACCAAGACAGAAATCAAATGGAAAACTGACAACCTGGAATAAACTGAGAAATAAACAAATAAGCCGTTGGCTGTATAAATGCACAGATAACAGCTTTCACTATTCGAGGTGAAGGTTCTGCTGCGAAATATATCACCTCTGACAAAAATGAATGAGTTTGGGGACTTGCCTTCTAGTTCACAAACTTAATCTGCCTCTAGCTGTTGGAGTTGTTTGTGCATTCACAGTACCTATATGGAGAGACTGTGATAGAAACACATTTTCCACTAAAGTAGGTGGGATTTCAATTAATAAACAATGACTTTAGAGCAGTAGAGCAGGGCTATAAAATGAAGGCAATCAGAAGAACTAGAGATTTTTTGTTAGAAAAAAAGTGCAAACTTATACAATATGGTTCTTTGAACTTGGTCCCAAGGCTCAATCAGGGCTGCTCAGTTAGTACCCCTAAAAGTTCTATTCACAAGAAAGGTCTTAATGTGGGAATGCAGGAGTAATCCATACTTGCAATCGTGCATCTATCAATTGTGATAGTTTAGAATTCATGATACTGTAAAATAGACCAATCTAAAATTGACTTGAATCCTGCTCCAGTGACAGAGCAGACCCATTGATCCTGAGGTTAGGCCAGCTACTGTATTTCATGTTAACATTTCATCTAATATTTAAGCATTCAGTAGATGTTGCAAGGTGAAAAGTAAATATAATATAAATGAATGCCCCAGAACATACCACAGAAAGAACCACTATGTGTGAAATTAAATAAAAATGTTACACAGAAAAATGAGGGGAAATAATAACTGACTTATCATTCTCAGTCATGACCTAGCACAATGCCACTCTAAATATAATAAAGTGTAACATTTTGCTGAAATATAATCTGTATTTCATCTCTGAACCTCTTCTTTCATCTACCATAACCATTATTTTTTTACATTCCAGCATGTTCCAATATCCAAGTCACTGTGATTCTTTAAATATATCTTGTTTCCCTCGGCCTCTCTCTTATAGGCAATTTCTGTTCTAATGTCTTGATTAAGTGCCTCCATTAAAAAACTTAATTAGTGATAGCCGTCTCCTCAGTAAAAGGCCAAAGACTGTTTTAATACCTGCTACCCCCTGCAGTACTCTGAGACACACGCACGCACACACGTACGCACACACACACGCACGCACACACAAATTATCCCAAATGTGAACACACATGCCGACAGCACGTGCACGCAGACTGCCTGGAGCACTAACAGTGAACAGCTTGCCAGCCTCAAACCGCAATGATTATTCATTTTACAACTTCCTCCAATTAACATCCGCGGTGCAGCAGGTACACAGCGAGGGGCGGTCCACTGAGGCCAAGGGGCTGGAGAGGTTCTGGACGGGCCTGTTAGGGAGGGGGAAGGAAGGGAAGGGGGGGGAGGAGGTGTTGCAGACTGGCAGGCTACAGTGCGTTTGCATTATACAGAGCTGGGTGCCCGGTAGACATGTAGAGAGTGGTGCGTGTGCGTGTGTGTGTGTATGCACGCCAGCGGAGCTAGCACGCTAATTATTTTGCGCCTGGCATCTTTTGCTCTCAACAGTCGCACGCACACACATCCGTCCCCTCAAAGCCCAACACACGCACACACACACACACACAGGATAGGATGCCATCCTTCTGTTTTACAACATCCCTGCAAAACAAAACAAGGGCGGCAATTAAGGCATCAGGAGGTATAAGGCATCCCCCCACTCCACCCCGTCCCAAGTGTAATTGGAGAAAAAGCATGAACAAGTGTTACAGGTACTGTAGAAAATAACTGCAGGTTAGAAAAATGATTTCACAGCAACAGTCAATTTCATGCCATTTTGTCATCAGAGCATACTGTATATTCAACAGAGCTGTTTATTCCCCCCACAGTTATTCAGGGTTATGTTGTCCCCAAGTTAAATGTTTCTGAATGTGATTCCCCCAGCTATTGGCTGGCAAACTCTCTCTCTCTCTCTCTCTCACTCTGTCTGTCCCTCACTCTCTCTCACACGCACAGTTCAGTAAGAATTTGCGCCCACTTGCTATGTCTGTGGACCTTGTTAGAATGGAGAATGCAGGACATACTGTACTGTATGTTGAAGGAATAGGTTGATTAGATATGTACAACCGCAATAACATGATTTTGAAGCTAAGCCCTGGTGAAAACCCCATCTGGAGTAGTACCTCCCAGACACGATCACATTCATGCATGCGTACACAAAGTGTGATGGCTCTTATTAGGCTCCTTTATCTAGCTCATTACTCTGGCTCATGAATGGACTGAAAAAAAGGCTGTGCAGACAAATCCATTAAAATAATATGATTAGTCATTCCACTGAGAAAGTTGGCTTTACCATGTTTTGCTTTGGCTGTAGTAAAATAAAGATGTCTCTTCCATGGTGCACACATTTCAGACAAAAACCCAGACATACTGAAGACACATTTAATGTAGATTCAACTAAAGTGAAATATAACAAAATAATGTATTTCACACATTAACTATCTTTCCATTAATTCCTACTTTTACTTAAACTCTGACCTAAAACCGGTCAACAACTGCATGTTTTATGTGCTTCTAAAATGGCACGCTCTTTGTTAAGGTTGTCGTGTTATGCTTTATATTCACATTGAATAACAGCATTTCGTAGACGCTTAAAACACACGTGTCAATAGCTGGATCATACTGTACATCAGTCTTCATAAGAAAACTACATTCTGTTAGAGAAATGCTAAACAGCATGTTCAGGGATTAATTTAAATTACATTTCACAATATTAACATACAGTATAATTGAAGCACTTTCTTAGAGCTGATCCTAAGAAAATGCAAAGGAAACAATATCAACAATATCGCCATGGAGTTCAGTTCATTCAGTTAATAGGAGTGCTATGAGGGCAACGACAGATATAAATATCGAGGTGAATGCTGAAATTTATCGGATCTGAATTGATCAGAGATTGAGAATATGAAACCAACACCCAATAAAAAGTTTCCTTGTACTTACAAATATCCACATTCTGATCTAATCATTTGTTATTCTGTCTTTGTTTGGTTTTACAGTCAGTTCCATTATCTCTTCTTTAATAAAGAAGTGTCAACAGTGACTATATTGTATATTTGCTTTCAGCGAAATCACTGTTTGTATGAAGTACAGTATACTGTGGCTGTAAACGGCAAACAGAGAAGCCACATGTAAAACATACTATGCCTGGAAGAGGAATATTTACTTCAGTGATTGGTTGGTTCATTGTGAAATACATGCTTTGCAGTCCATCTTCAGAGAACATTCCACAGCTTGAGTCGTTTCAGATCCCATCCCGTGAGGCCTCCCGTTATTGTGTGTTCACAATATGGAGAGTGTGGGTGTTGCAGGATACTTAACAAAATAGGGCTGAAGTATCAACCTATGATGTGTAGGTTTGCGCAATATCTGCTCACACTGTGTGCAGCCTATTGTACATTGTGTGTGTGTGGGCTAAGCCACCTTAGACGTCTCCGCCCTGCCACTGTCATCTACTACTGTACATCTACATCTGCTCATCCTGGGAAAAGCCCCATCCCGGCAGCATGTGGGAGGTGTTAGTCAAAAGAGAGAAAAAAAACACCCTCGCCTATGTTTACACCTGGTCTCCCCCCATTACTATCACATAGCAGCCCTGCGTCTCACAGTGTCTGGTTGAAATGGTCACATTAGGCCCGATAGCATTATCTTCCTTCTGGACTGGCCCAGTGTCAGCAGACATGACGACATGGGGAGAGACAGGCATGGCGAATGTAAGGCAGACCAGCCACTGCCGGGTCGAAACTAAAGAGTGTGCTGTGCTTGTTCAATGACAAAGTAATTGTCAGCGTGTCCATGCAGGCAGAGTATTTTTACTTCACAAAGACTTGATGTTTGTCTGCCTGATTTAAGAGGTCAAAGCAGAGCTGCCAAACGCGGTGGTTCCACTCTGCCGTTTAAACAACGTGCCTAACTTGGTCCTGCACTCTGCGCTGAAGCGTGGCCATACCTCTCCATCTGAGGCCGTGAACGAGCACTCGTACAGCTCAGTCATCGAAGACGGGTAAATAACAGTGATGGCACAAAAAAGGCACGGTAGTCATGACACCCTATACTGCCTCCGTCAGGTGGAGAGACAGGCAGAAAGACAAAAAACTTTTCCAGCATATACTCTTTGATCTAATCCAATCCAACCAAGAACATAGGCTCCGGGGATTACATTTATCACTGCACGTCAAGCCTCGAGAGTTAGGGTAAAGCGTGACGAATACGAGCTGTGACATTTAAAAGAAAGAAAACAGGTATGCTGTCTACAGCCAGAGCACAGTCCCATCCAAAGCATTCCTTGGGTATGCAGAGCCTACCCTTCCATCATAACAAACAAGGCAGGCATAACTAGGAGAACTGCCAGCAAATGCTCAGTTTTAATCCCTCAGTTATAAGGTTTGTAAGCAGAGGACGGAGATGAGAAACATAGTGTAGGAGGGGAGCTATACATGGTAGGGCAAAGCACCAGCGCAGGTGTGCTCGTGTCTGGGTTTGTGTGTGCGTGCGTGCATTAGTGAAATAGGGATTTTTCTATAATGATGCCTCCTGGCATATGAGTACGTCAATATGGCCAACCAACCGACCACCCAGCCAACACAATGCATCGGAACGCAGCGCAATCCTGATCCCCTATCAGTACTGTCAAGGCTCTGCTTCATGTATAGCCAACAAAGCACAGGTGGTGGGTAAAGGAATAAAGGAAATGGCTTCGCTGTAAACAGCGGCGAGCTGTCTCCTGACAATAGCCATTCTCTACTTCAGCCTTTGTCTCATGAACAGCTTCCAGGCTCAGCGGATTATGTTTCCAATTCACCGTTTGGTGTGAGTAAGGTCATTAACAACATGGTTTTGTTTTCTCTGGTTAAAGGTATGGTCATTCTTGCTAAATTCGAGCTCAAATAGCTCCGCGGTGTGAAGCAAAGCGTACTGCTACGGCTTTGTTGATACGAGCGGTGTTCGCCACTTTGTTTATGTATCTATTGACGGAGCCAAGGCTGTGTAGAAGTATCAGATTAGTATTTCGACACGCACCGAGAACAGCAAGATAGCAAAATGCAACGAGAGATTTGTTGAATTTGATAAAAGTGTATTAGCTTACATTTAGCTTGCAACAGCTGACTATACCTTTAAGTCTGTATTATTTCAACACATTATTTGTATTAGTGTATTATTTCAACATTACTGGGCAGTGGCAGTGGCGCAGTGGGTAGAGCGAGGAGACAGGTGATCCAGTAGTCGCTGGCTAACATCTAACTAAGTGTCGATGTGTCCTTGAGCAAGACTACTAACCCCAACTGCTCTCGGTGGTTGGTCGTGCATTGCACAGCAGTAATCACCATCAATGTGTGAATGGGTTATTGTGAGGCAATCCTGTACAGAGCTTTGAGTGGCCGGAAGGTTAGAAAAGCCCTGCATAAAAAGTCAATGTCCCATTATTATTTCAACACATTACATGCAGGTGCTGGTAAATTCTGTAGCAGAATGTCATGGCAAAATTGTTTCTAATGTGTTGATCTCACATTATTCGTTTGATCTGGTAGATTCAGTCAGGCAAAATGACACCTCAAAGACTTGCATCCCAGCCTTTCACCCTGCAGTTTAATGAAGAACGTGGCTAGCAGCTAAAACTCTGTAGACTCTGTAGAAGGGAACAAAACTGTGCATGCAGCAATGATGAATGAAGCCTAGATTCAAACAACCCTCTACTGCCAAACTCTCCCACGATTGGCCAGTGAGCAGCTCCACTGCAGCAGTAAAGGGGCGATCTAAGAATAGTAGTGTCATGCTGGGAACAACGGAGTACATTAATCATACAGTACACTTTCTCCACCCACATTTTCACAGCTGCTCTGCGTATCAAACTAGTGACCTCCCAGTCAATAGCCTGCTTTGGAAACCTTTGGGTTACTGCCAGCTCATGATCTATGATTATAGTGTAGCCGAGCACCAGCTGTTCTCACATCAGTACTGCTCAGCGACTCCAGTGACGTCCACCTCTACTGGCTGGAGCTAGACTCAAAGATCAAACTGTGCCTGTGGGAGGCACTTTCCAGTTTCCGCAGCACCAGCCCTTCACCACTGTGTTTAGCGGACATGTGTTACATGGAGCCAACACAGCCCGCAGCATCACCATAGAAACATATTTCACTATGACATTGATGCAGTATACCGTGTCCTTATCTACAAAGAAAAATGTGTCAGTGATAATTAATTACCTATAATTTAGTCTACGAGAAATAAAGGTCCCCAACAAAAGGTCCCCTGCCAGAAAAAAAACCTTTGTATGGTCAGTTGTTGTGTGAAAGGACACTAACATTGTTAGACTAATTTTGAAATCTGTTATTTTATTCAGCGAAAAAAAGAATCATTGTCAAGCAAGCCTGTCAGATTTGGCCCCAGGTAAGTACTCATTTATGAATTGTAACTAATCATCTTTGACCCATCCTCCGACTCCAGTCAGAAAGACTAAGATTAAGTTAGCACCAAGTGAAAAAGAAGGTTCAGCTTGAAAGGAGAAAATGTCAAAAAAATGAAATGATATGTGGATTTTTGATATTTGATGCCACAGATTTGATTCTCAAAACAGCACCTTAGGGAGAATACCAGGAGTCATCAGTTGCAAATGTTAGCAAATCTATTCATATTTGGGAAGGATTGTATGTTGAGCTCTAATATGTTTAAACCAGTCTTACAGTAAACAAACTCAGACAGGGATCGCAGACAAAAACGAGGCAATGCCACTCACTCACTTGTGTTTTATCGTATGAAAAAAAAAAGTATGATTTTCATTGTATCTTATGGGTAGGCTTCATGTTTAGCTAATTAAACAGTGCTACTGTATCAGGTCATTATTTAATACTGTATTTGTATAATAATTGGATTGGTGTAAAATGTTGGGGATTAAACCATCAGATAACCTCAGTGGCTGTCCTAACGCCCCACAGGTTTAACCTATTGGAAGGTCCAGTTGGGGGACCTTGGTTCAACCCCAGTATGTGCTGTAAACCAGAAGTGTAAAGGTAACATTAACTGACTGAATGGTTACTGGTTAATGGTTACAAACCCCACTAACTCCTCACCAAGTGTTTAGGTGTCCTTGAGCAAGACACAAGGTTAGAATAGCGTTATATATATATGTTGTCCAATTACCTATATATGTATATATAGTTACGTTACCTGCTGTAAGCCATCCTTGCTGTTCTGCATTATCCTCAGGATATAGTTGGAGCGCTGGCCTTTGCTGTTGAATTCAATGTGGCCCGTTAGACCATCCAATTCTACCTATCCGTCACAGAGACAGACACATGTTAGCCTTACTGCAGAATTGCAAAAAGTACAAATTCATTTTTAAAATGAATGTTGACAAGACAAAAATAAAATATTAATTTTATATATA
>JAODLL010002646.1:0-12251 GCA_026546735.1 Forbesichthys agassizii | reverse complement strand
GTCTGTGGTCACCACCTGCAGAACCACTCCTTTATTGGGGGTGTCTTGCTAATTGCCTATAATTTCCACCTGTTGTCGGTACCATTTGCACAAAAAGCATGAGAAATTGATTGTCAAACAGTGTTGCTTCCTGAGTGGACAGTGTGATTTCACCGAAGTCTGACTGACTTGCATTGTGTTGTTTAAGTGTTCCCTTTATTTTTTTGAGCAGTGTATTTGATAGTTGACAGTTTTTTATAACAAGATTGCTATGAAATTTCTGCTACTTCTGGCGCTCTCATTCAACAGCGTTGCTTTGTGGGCAACACTAACGTTAGCTACAGAGCTATGTTATTTACAAGGGCTCCTCTGGGATAGCTGATTACAGATGGCGATTTCCACGTTAATACTAGCCTGCCTGCTTTATTTTGTAGCACTCAAAAATGATAGCATAAGCACTACGCTGACGCTACACGAAGTCACAAACTGTAGAGAACACATTCTCCAACTCGCCACTCGAGTTTTGTTCTCCACTCCGGATTAGCGACTCAGCGGATTCAGCAGGCTATATAAAAAGAAGGCACCATGCACCCGGCACCGCAGCAACAGGCACCAAACTTGTCAGTAAAGATCAGTGCACCGCAGCGCACCTCTTCTTTTTGTCGCCAATGTCAAATTATTTGGAATTATGTCTAACATTCGAAATAACACGTCTCGTTCAATGTAAATGGTTTGACGTGAAAATATCAGCCTGTTTATTCCTTTTTCGCGTCGCCCTTGATGTAAAAGGGCCTTAAGTGACTGGGAAATTATAGTCATCACTAAAGGAACATCCCTATTATGTTCCGTTTACATTGTATTTGCACATATGCGTTTGTTAAGCAAAATATTAAACCTGTATTTATTTTATTTTGATCAAATTAAAGTGCTTAAGTTGTGACAACTCACATTTGGCATGATGTAGGCCTGAACATTTAACCCACTTTGTAGAAAATACCGATATATGTTGTGTATCGGTATTTAACCTAAATATATCGGGATATGATTTTTGGTCCATATCTCCCAGCCCTAACACAAACATTTAAATATCTATCTTATATGTATATTAACACCACTGGCTGAAATCAACATTACACACATTTTTTGGCTGCAGCACCAGTCCCTATGGTACAAAGATATGAAATCTGCCACGGGGCTCAAAGGCTTACATCTTCTCTCTTCCCTTCCCATTAGAGCCTTGTGCAAAACGTACACATTGAACTGGAGAGGACATTTGGGGTTTATTGCTCTGTTGTTGACATCTCCTGTCTAGCCCATACATCATTTGTCTTAACATCATTAAATACAATTTATTATCTGCTGTGAAAAATGCTTGGTCTAGATGCCTATTTTCCCACCCACACAGTGCCACATTTATAATGCTTCAGTCCTACAGTATGTACTATAGTGGGTTTGTTTGAACCTTTTTTAAAGAAGAAACCTGCTACTGGTGAACTGCTTTATAATGTAGATTAATCAGCAGTGCTGCGTCCCACTGCCCTAAACTGCTCTACCATTTCAGCCTCTCTCACTCACTTCCTCTCTTGTTCCAATAAGCATCCACTAAAATGATTGCAACGTTGCAGTTGAACATCTGCTGCAAAGGCTGGTCATTTGTCTTTGTGGTTAGCAATTCACTTACACTACCACAGGGGACAATGTATGGGCAGGCATGCTATCAGTTACAAGTGTTATTTTACATTTTAGTGTACATTACATAACAGCAAAATATAGCAATTATATAGGGGAAATCTGTTGACATCATTGGTGCAACAGTGCTGCACAGTACAAAATAGTTTTATGTACTGAGCAATTATTCACTATCTATATGCGACAGCTTGCAAAGACCCCATTGTGTGAAATAGTTTGCATACTTGTCCACCACCTGTCCTTTGTTGAAATATCTATTAGAGTAATAGGAGATTGCTGTGGCTTCTTGTATTAATTCCTTTGTTCCACCTGAGTTATGAAACTACTAGTCTGTGCCTTGTGAAGGTTGAAACAAAAACACATTTCCCATAATACAAAAAGAAATGGAATTGTTATATGAAGGCAATCTTCAAAGTCATTGTTTCATGCGTTATTAGAACATGCAGGATAATTATATTCCTATAACCTCAGTCGCTTAGGGTGTAGTCACATTACCACTGTGGCAGTAAGCACAGGATTAGCATCGCCTCAAGTAAGCTAGCCTAATGCTTACAATGTTAAACAAAATGCCCATGTTGGGTCTGAGGCTACTCTTGTGGCTGAAACCGGAATGAAAATACATTTGTTTGAAGCTCTGAAAGTGCATACACCTTCCACACCTGGCTCACGTTACTCTATTCTCCTCCCCCCACAGCGATCAGACTCACCATTTTCCACCCATCGGCCTAGAGCCACATGCACACATGTGGCAATGTGTGCAAATGTGGGGCACTACTGGTGGAGACTAATTCAAGTTTCATCTTGTTTGATGAACAATTGCAAATGTAATTAATAAAAATGGTGTAATTATAATCAGGTATAAAACATGAAGATTTAAAAGTTAATAAAATATATGGTTTGTTGTGATTGGTTTTAACCTATTTAATGGCCTGGCAAAAGTAAAATAAAATCAATCTTGAAGTGAATAGAATACAGGCATGTAGCATTTTTGCGTTGTAAACATTCACGTTGTGAGTGTAAAGGGGTGTACTTATCCAAACGCATTTTAACATTGCTTTTTCGCGTCGTGATGGAGATATCTCCATAGCGCTTGCAGGGATCTTGGTATGTTTACGTGTCCTAGGAGCACTTGTGCAGGCACCGAGTCACAGAGGGAATCTAGGCTCATTCATTTAATTGAGCACAAAACATTAGACTATGTTCTGTAGACATAACAGTATCTTAAATCAACCTCATGGCACATAGTAAAACCCAGAGCTTCAGAAGAGCTGACAAATTACTTGTCACTACATCGCTTATAAGCTTGAGTTATTGATAACCTGGCTTACTAGCTGTAACATAGTAGCTAGGCTAGTTATTTTATATTTATACACACACACAAAGAATTTATTAGAAAAAAGGAACTAATTTATTGCACAACTTGCTGTGATTAATCGCAATTAATAGCATTTTTGAAGTATCTTTTAAATAGAACATTTTATTACAAGTATCTTATGAACTGTATAGTCCCTCCTGGGAACTAGTATGATACATTTCCATAAAATATAAAGCAACATTATAAACAAAGTGTGTAAGTGCAAGTTGAATTTGATCAGAAATACTGAATCATCTAATAAAGTAAGGCAATAAGCCAAAAGGAAAAGCAATGTCTTCATATCCACCAAAAATATCATTCAAAATGTTAAAGTGAAAGTTGAAATTATCCAGGTAATCTAAATGGTTAGAACGTAAGCCAAGCAAAAACATTCTTTATATGCACCAAAAATGTTAACAGCCTTTGCAGTATGAATAACACAAGAATGTTAAATATTTTACAACATTTTGCCTACTCTTTTGCATTGAGCCAGCAACTGAGACAGACCCGTTTTTTTACATTATCAGGAGACAAGGAATCTCTCTTCTTTTGGACGATGTGGCTTGAGAGTGAGAACAACCTCTCACAAGGCAATGTGATTGTAGGTGTGGACAGGTATTTGCGTGCTATGCGTGCCATCAGAACATGTGCTTCTTCTCTTGATGACCACCACTGCAGTGGACACTGGTCCATGTTGATTTCAGGCTCTGATTTGTAGCGCTCCAGACATTTGTCTATAAACTCTTCATCATCTGAATCTGAATCAGATGAACAAAGCAAGAATGCAGACATCCTGCTCTTTTTTGGTTGCTGTTTTCCTGTTGTGTCTGTTGATGGTTGTGCCAGCCTCTCCTCCTTTACCAGGCTGCTTATTGAAATCCACACATCATTCCTTTCGTCTTTGGGAAGACATTTCAGGTCTTTAAACCTGGGGGTCCAGAGCGAGCGCGCACACACACACACACACACACACACACACACAGAAATGAAAGCAGCAAAACAACCAGAGAGCCTTGTGGGTAATGGAGAAATAGAGAACTAATTGTAAGCGCTGTGCACTTGGATTCAGACTAAGAACACGTGATAGAACAGCATGCATACAGTGCACATAACCCCCCGGAGTAACAATGAAAGTGTGGTGGCGAAATCCCAATTGCATCGCTCCCCCAACCAGTCAGAATTACAGCCATGCCATTAAGGCATTGAAGGCTAACAAATTGACCTATTTCGGACTCAAACATCATCTTACGTGTGCCTTTATTATTCAATACATAAGGAGAACAACTTTAATTGAATTCCCGTTTCTATTTTCACATTGACCCTGTTTTTTTCCTCCCCACAGATGCAGCACATTTGGCTCATGTTTAGCACCAGGGCTTCTTTTATAGTGAATAATGGTTTTCCACCAAGGAAAAGCACCCAAGTCCTGCCAATAAACTGGTGGAGGTATATCATAGACCTCATTAAGCAGAGCCATTACAGCCCTTCTGGAGCACAGTGCCATGAGACAGGATGAAAAAGTGACTCTCTAGACTTATATTCTTATGGCCCAAGTAAACAAAGCAGTCTTTTCTGCCCTTCTCGCCTTGATTTCATTTCAAAAGATTCAATAAAACGGTTGAGTATTTTGTGTTATAGCCTACTTGAGCACCAATGAATTACAGCATCATTATACTCTAAATGTGTAAACATAAAATTAATGGTTGAATTACATCAACCTGATTTTAGACTATATTTGGGTAATTTAGCAAATTGTTACCAGCCTATACCACAAGACTATTATACCCCACAAAGATACATATAAGGAACTTCAGGGGCAGATGTTCGAATGTTAGCACCTGTGTTAGCCATAATGTTGTCAAACGTACCTAAAAATATGGTATGGTATGTGTGGAGATGTGAGCATGTGAATGGAGGAAGGGTGTAGGGGGTGTGGGTCATGGGACTCCTGGGAATTGGCAGCAGGTGTGGGGGATAAGCTAATCACCCGTCTGCTAATATAAGCAGGTCAGGAGAACACAGCTGGGAAAGACATGTTATGCTCCGGCCTGTTATCAGTCATGTGTAGCCTAACAGTAAAAACACGTCACTCTTTTGGAGTTAACAGTACTGGTGTGAGTATGGCTATTCAATATGCATGTATAAACATACGGCGCATACCTAAAGCCCTATGCTAAAACCGCAACATGTAATCGCGTTTTATGTTTGTATGTATGAAATTACGGGGGAAGGATATCACGACACTATTGAACTGTGTCTGAATCAAACTTCTTAAATAATAACTCTGACTATCATGCCCCCCTGCCCTACTAACTTAATTGACCAATAACAATTTAGTGCATACTTAATCAGAAAGCAGAAAGCAGGAAATCATGTGTTTGACAGCCAAACTTTCTTGGGGAGGACCCCCAGACTAGAGCTTGAGATCTCTGACCAAACCCATCGGGACCGGGTCAGGTCGGTCTTTTTCTCTTGCATATTTCCCCCCGACACGTCGGATTTGGGCTGGGTTCGGGGTGTATATAAGTTAACAGAATATGCTTTTTTATTTTTTTTATTTTGCGTGTTTAATTGAATTAGAATGCAATGTATGCTGTATCTCCGTCAGAGCAGTCTGACACGCCCCCACCTTTTCCCCTCACTAATTCATTGATATTGAAAGAAACGCGAAATGGATACGGCTGAGGAGGTGAAAAGGTGGCTGGCCTCAGGCAATTACAGTTTGATTGCTCAAGATAAAAAGAGTCAAATCTGAGGTGTGGAAACACTTTGATAGTGTACATAATGACAATGAACCGGTGGGTTATGTTAAATGTGAAAGTTGCAACAGCTTGTTGAAATACGACAGCAAAAAGACGAGATATTCAACACTGCAAAGCATGATGATCCATGCGTTTCGACAGAACATGCTCAAACGACCATGTTATCGTTTGTCACAACAGGTAAAGCCATCCCTTCAAAAGTGAAGCAAACGTTGACTGAATGGCGAGGGCTTCGAAGAACTCGCACAAGAGCTCATCAATGTAGTGGCTGCGTTTGGGAGTTACTTTTAGCTCAGTTATGCCCATCAATGTAACAATAGCCATGTTCTGTTACATTCCTATTTTGAATGTATCCATCTAGTGGACAATTGTTGAACAACCAAACGTTCATGTAATTTTGTATGCTGTATGCAATAAAATTGTGTTTTAAATTCAGTAATCCATCTACATCCAAATGCATAGATGCCCCTGCAGCAGCATATTCTGTATGTATACTTTTTCATTAGTCACAGCTTAAGTTTCCAAGTATTAATATAATTGTTAAAGATGCTGTTTTTGAAGTTTATATTGAACTGCACGTTGATGTCTGCCTATTGGTGAAGCTATATGTACTATGCTAAACGCTTCACTGTTTGTTTATGCATTCATAGTCATTTATCTGATGTTGAGCTCGGCCATCCGAGAGGAACTCTGAGTAGAGTCGCTGCTCCTTCGCGTCGAAAGGAACCAGTTGAGGTGGTACGGGCATCTGGTAAGGATGCCCCCTGGGTGCCTCCCTTGGGAGGTGTACCAGGCACGCCCAGCTGGGTAGAGGCTTCAGGGAAGACCCAGGACTAGGTGGAGAGATTATATCTCCATTGGCCTGGGAACGCCTCGGGATCCCCCAGTCAGAGGTGGCTAATGTGGCTCTGGAAAGAGAAGTTTGGGGTCCCCTGCTGGAGCTGCTCCCCCGCGACACGACGACGGATAAGTGGATGAAGATGGATGAATATATCAAATATCATTCAATTTCATAAAAAAATATATGTTTAGTAGACTACTGAAATAAATAAAGACCCAGGAGGTTAAACGTGCTCTTCATATTATACAATTTTTGCACCCTTTTTTTTTCTCGCTAGTGTAGTGTACTGTGGTTTTCCTCTCTTCACATGTGAATATGATGGTCTTTGCAGTTATTAAATATTTTTAGAGTATTCAGAATATATACTGTAAATGATTTTGCTTACACATCTGCTCCATGTTCCGTACAAAAATTAAGTGAACTGGACTCAAGTTGGGCTCAGAATCACTGCACAGCCCTGCGAGCTGTCCTGGCCTAATGAAGTAATCACAGGACATGTAAAAGAGTGGCAAGACCTTCCTTGACATTTAGTCACTATAAGGCTACACTTGATTTCTTCACTCCTGAGAAAAGTGGTGATAAGTTTTTATTTGATATAACAGAGTAAAGAAAATATAATTATCAATCTTAATTAATGGTTATTTCCGATGTATCATATGCTAAACATTGGGCTGCTTGAGTGATAAGGTTAGTCGCTAGGGGGCAGTTTGTTCTAATGTGCTCTCCATTTATTTGAGAAGAAACTAACATTTTAAAGAAAGAGCTAATTCGAGTCGAAAGTAAAATCGTTACACTTTGGCTCACTGTCTCAACGCCAACAAATTATTTTATACAGATTCCTGTGAAACATTATGGTACAAAAGAACATAGTTGAAATTGCTGAAATATCACAACAAATAATTATTGATGTAATACCCAGTGTTTGTCAACAGTGGTTTATTCGTGCATAACCTTAGGGGTTCCATTAGCTGCTGAAAAATCCTCAGGTGACACACTGAGAAGTGAAATAGCATGTCAGGTTGCATTATCAGTAAAGCAGATAATTGCATACGTATTAAATGTAATAGATTGCATATTTAAGTACATTTTAAATTCATATATATTCAGTACATTTTAAATAATAAGTTATGTGTAAAAAAAAAGTTTTATAGTTTGCAATGCATAAGCAATCATTCAATTAAAATGCAGTTAATGACTACTTAATTAATTAATTCTCAAATAATTGCGAGATCTACAGTACTGTTTATCTAATATCAATCTGAACACTGAAATCTAGTCAGACTAAAAATATGCACAATCATCAGAGGGTTAATCATGCATAGATTTCAAGAGATTCCAAAGGATATCAAATTTAAAGTTGCTGGGATGAGGTCAGGGTCTGAAAATAACACCTGCCAAGCCCCAAATGCGGGTAGACAGGGTCTTAAATTAACACCCACCAAGCGCCAAATGCAGTTAGATTTTCCATTTGTTGAGTGAATCTTAGAGACTATCTGCCACACTGGTGGGTAAATGTTTGAATTAAAATAGGCATACAATAAACAACTTACTACTTCTCTCTAGCACTGTCTATGTGCCTAGTTTGATTGATCACACACACACACACACACATACTGTACCGTGAAGACCCGTGCCTACTTTATCTGATTGGTTTGCTTTCTGAGCCTGATTTTCTTGTCTTAATCAACCATCTGATCATTCCGTAACAAAACAGCGAGTTTGAAGTAATCTTAGTTAATGTTCAAGGAGCATACTGTACTTTATTTATTTTAGCAAATATCAATTACACCAACCTCCTACTTGTGAAATAGGTTTCGCATGAAAAAGATGTAGTTCTTAACATTGCAAATTCAGCAGTGGTACATACCTGCGCTCGAATACAGGAGTTGCCGACACGATCACTCATGCCAGTTTGGGCAAGTTATGACTTTTTTTGTGTTATTACAGAGGATTAAGTATAAAAACGGTAGCCTACCGTTGGATACCAGTTCAAATGTTGATGGTAGACTACCCAGCCAGCCCTATTTGCTAGTCTATACCATCAGGCTAAATAATAGCAGTGGCAATTGTGATGGCCCTGCCTTGTTTAGGCAGGCCAGTTGTTCTGGATTGGCAAGGTAGGCCCTAATTAGGCTGATTAGGGGAACCTGGTCATGCCAAATATGTAGGTGTGTTGCTGCACACTGTAGGGGACTCTCCTGGCACCACACATGGTGTTCGTGGTTTGTTTCTTTGCTTGGTTTGGTTAGATCTTTGTTTGGTTAGCATGCAACACGCACCACATATATTCACTACTTACACCTGCAGACATTCACACCTCATTCTATTGTTATTCTGTTAGTTAAGTGTTGGGTTTGTTTAGTTTGTTTGGGTTTACGGCCCATGAGCCAGGTCGTAACACAATATACAGTAAAAAAAGGATTAGAGAGGATATGGGAGTGTTCAGTGCAGGTAACAGCCCAGTGTACTGCAGGCATCTCGTGTGCATCAGTCTCTGTGTCCTTAAGTCTACAAAATAAAGAAAGAAACATTTGATATTATGAATTATGAAAGGTAGAGACAGACACACAGTACACTATGTTTCTCTGAAGTTAACTTGTTGAATGGCAGCGGTCTATCATTTCTGATGACTTATTCTAAAGACCAGGTTTGCCTGACCCGAGTGGCGATTTGCCGGTTGGTTAGCAAAGTGTCATCAAAATTAATTTAACCTCTACTTTCAGAGCTTCACAGTGACAGTGACAAAATGCCAGCCATTATGCTTGGAGGGAACTAGATGTTTCTTTGACCTTGTTATGAATCACACTCACACGGCGACATACTAAAAAGGTGGCCAGTGTCCATGTTAATCCTGCTTTTAAATTGATGGTTGCAAACATTGGCTGTTAATGTTAGACATTTAAGATCATATAACCTTATACAAATTCATTTTTGTGCAACTTGTCTCATCTGCACTGAAAACACCTGTCACCTGTTTTGTGTGTTGTCAGCATATGGACAACAGACAGATTACAGTGGTCTTAAAGTATACAACAGTCTTGCAATCTTCTCTGGTTGAACAAACACTGGTGTTTCAAAAAAACTATACTGTACCTGCAGTGTGAAACATTGTGTTTTATTTCCTCAGAAATGCCAAATATTAAAAGAGCATGACGCTAAACAAACAAAAAACATGGCTGACTGTAAAAACTACCAAATAAAATTGTTGACATTGGCTATTTTGACATAATATATAACAGGTTTTACTACATGTTAGCATGTATTATTTTGATACAGGCAAATATACTACACACACACACACACACACATTTACACACACACACACGCGTGTATATATACGTACACACACATTTATTTATTTTTCTTTAAGGGGGAGCCCGTTGGCGCTTATCTGAATCTTCTATATTATTACTATTTTGTACTTCTATATTTATTACTATTTAAGATAGCTATTTTTAGTGATTTCCAGCCGTGATTTTCTGCCCCCAACTGGTGTCACGAAAAACGACGTCCTGGCTAGCAACAAAGCTCATGTACAGGTACGGTACTAGTTTACAGTACTTTAGCCTACTACCACTGGATGAGCTCGACACTGAACCATCTGTCAGCGGTCAGAGAGGCTATATTATTTAGCGGGACATATTTAGCCTTTTATTTTAAATTCTGCACTCCCAACTATATATAAATTCACTGCACTATGATCTCCCACAAGTACTCCGACGTTTCACTCTCACCTGGAGGATGGCCAGCGGTCGTGTCCCTCCACCATCAACCGTCTACCCTACCAGTCATCGCCCCTTTCCTCCGGTGTGGATTGGCCCCGTTTCGTCTCTGCTGGAATGCTCCGTGGTTGAGCTGCTGCAGCTCGGTTTGGGGTCCTGCATAGTTCCCCCGGCGCTGTTTTCCCACCTTTAGGTTCTTCGTCGGCTGGAGTGTATTCACCCTGGGTCCATAGGGTGGGTCTTGCCACAATGTCACATAAGCCAATAAGTACCAATTTGGCGCGTCGTCCCTCCGATGGTCAACAGGCATTGTGTCCTTTGCCAGGTTCCTGTGGCATTTTTCATATCCGTTTGATGTCTGCTCCCTCTCTAACAATTCGACCCTACTGTAGTATTTCACAACAACAAACTCAACTGGCCTTATTTACATATTTCGGTCGCGCCGCTGGACAATAGGGCAGGGTTGGACAGGCTAAAAACCAGATCTGTTAATGTACGAACTCCCTGCTGGCTCCCAACATTTGATTTATTTGTATAACTATTCCTCTGCTAATGTTACTGACTGAATATTTGGGGCCAGCCCTAATATAATTCCTTAAATATTAAGAAGGCTTAGCTTCAGTGGTTCATTTGTTTTTTTAAGAGACTAGAACAATGACTAAATCATACCTACATACTATGAATGTTAAATGTCCTATGCCCTATAGACATTGCACTCTTGGAAAAGCAGCACACACAAAATGGCGACAGTATACAGTACACAGTATACAGTGGCATCTACCTAGGGAGACAGTGGGAAGAAGGTGAGGAACATTCAAAGACAAACTTTTCATCCAGGTCACAGTCATTTTCCTCAGGCTTTACTAAACAAGCAAAATAGGGACAGTAAAGGATCAAATTAATCTAGGTTTCAAAGATTCCAAAAACAGACACTGGTTGACACCAGTGTTAATTTCGTTTCGGAAATGATTTCGACCCTTTTTCCATCACTAAAGCAAGACGTTAATGAGACAAAAATAGATCACTGATAGTCGTTTTTATTTTTTTTTATTTTAGTTGACGAAACGAGACGAGACGAAAACGTTAGTGTAGTACATACAGTAGTTAGTGTACTGTGCATGATTTACCATAATTGCACACAAGCAGGCTGCAGCACAATGTTAAAGCCGGCTGGCGAGACTGTATGTTCAACCGTAACTGCACACATAAGCGGGTAGCACCAAGTAAAATGTGGTCTTGCCACGATTGCGTTCACATTATTGCAGTGACAGATCGACAGATAACTATGTTTGCTCTACAGTAGGAAAATCTGACAAGGTAGGACAGATTGACAGAAAATCAGATCGATTCCTACAGCGCTAATCTGGATTCCTTATTAGTTGCCTTCCATGTTCAAATTAATTAATACATTTGAAGGGACAAAATAACTTGTCAAATTGTGCTACCAGGCTGAATAAAGGATTATAGCTTGACTGTCAAATATGCTACCATACCATCTGCATGCAACAGGCCATACCGGTATTAGACTTTTGCATTTGTTTAAACTAAAGAGAGAAAACATTAAAGACTAAAAGTTGACAAAAATATAATAACTTTTTGTTGATGAAAATGACTCAAATGTGATTAAAACTATTAAGCATTTTTTTAAGCAAAGACTAAAACTAAGACTAAATAAAAAATAGCTGCCAAAATTACCACTGTTTGACAGGAACAACACTGAACTACATTCTGCATCCGTATCTTCTAATGTAGTCAGGACGGCGACGTGGAATTCATGTGCAACATTAACACCTTGAAAACACTGCTGAAAATAAACCAATAAACCAGAACTCAGCTGCACGTCTTTTGACTAAGACCAGATGGAGAGCTCACATTACACCTATACTAAAATCTCTGCATTGGCT
>JAODLL010002645.1:0-12251 GCA_026546735.1 Forbesichthys agassizii | reverse complement strand
TTGTCACATGAAAAGATATGCTCACATATTTGCAAATATGTGAGGGGTGTACTCACTTTTGTGAGATACTGTACATGACATCTGTCGGTGTCAGGGGTGTACAAGAAAGAAATCCACTATGACTGGTGGTTCACTGATGAGCACAATCCTTGGACAACGTTGAACTCCTTTATCACAATTAGAATGCATTATTACTGTGTGCCTGCAAAATGCTCATCCTAACTAGGATTGCACGATATTAACACGTACTGAGATACTGATCATGAAAACTGCAATATCTGCAATATTAGTTTTGATATTTTTTTTAATGCATCAAAATTGATGCATGAACATAATGATTTTTTTTTCTTCTCAAAACTAGTCGCACTAGTTTTCAAAACTATTTTTCAACAGTCATATTGGACTGCAACAGTTATTCCAAGCTACAGAGGAGGCAATATTTTTGGCTAGTGATGTTTCGTCTTCGATCTCTATTTTATAGATGTCTCCTTCAGCCACATGTGCTCATTTTCTGCCACGCAGAAAATAAACAAACTTTTTTTTATGTATATGACATTGCACATACGGGATATATATTGCGATAACGACATTGAGTCAATATATTGTGCACCCCTAAGTCCATGTTTTCTATCTAAACAAGAACAACGTGTTTGAAAATGTCACATGTAGTGTAAACGCATCTTCATCTCCTTTCCTGCTGTCTGTCTTATCTGTATGTCTGTCTTGCTCTCTCAGAACCATGTGAATCCTGCAGTGGACTTCACCCAGATTCCCCCCGGCATGCTGGCTTTGGATAACATGCTTTACTTCGCCAGGCACCACCAGGACGCCTACGTCAGGGTAAGTGCACGTGCACACATACGTGCACTCGCACCCACACACACTGTGTGTGGCGTATTAGCACGCACCTCTCCTTACCTTCCCATCCAATCATTTAATCTCCAGGACTGTTCACAGAAGCAGGACAATGGCCAAATAGTGTTTCTAATAAAAAGCGTTTTTCATTAAGTTTCCCTGCGTGATATTGCACACAATAGGCGATAATGCATTTATCTGCTCGTCTCCCAGAGTGCGCTTCCAGGAGATTCACTTACATAACTGTGGCTAGCACGACTTGAGGGGGATTGTTCGGCTCTGGGTTTTTGGACGGCTTCCATTAGTGAATGTGTATGTTTGAGGTCCCATCAGGATAATAGAAAATATAAAGAAAACTCATACAATCCTTGGCTTCCTTGGCTGCTGTGAGGAGCAGAGCTGTGTTGCCAGCGTGGACACAAATGTAACACAACTGTGTGTGTTTTATTTGTAGTAGGGCCAGCTCTGCCTGTGTTAACTGGACCGTGGCTGACAAAACACTGCCATGCAATTTCCAAAATGAAAATGTCACGGAGGAAAATGATTAGAGCCTTAATGGCCTCCCTTTATGGAGTGTTTCCTCCATCCCCATAATTGGAGTGTATTTTTTAGACGTTGGGAAAAGATTTACGTTGAAGGAGTTTAAAATGGGTTGTTTAAAACGATGGGGTGTTAATGTTGGTCAAACGATGATGGACTGCTGCATCTATAATTGCTGTGTTTATGGAGACTGTAAACTGACCAATTGTATGATTAGACAAGGTGAAAAGTACCACACATTTTGTAAGTGTGTATACAGACTGCTTACTATTATTCTACATTATTTTAAACATCAATAATAACAGCAAACAACTGTCAGCCGGTTCCGGTTTTGGCTGATTCTGATTTTCATAGTCCTTTCACAATTTATTTTACGGCTTTACAGTACGTAATTTAGATGCAGGTATTTAATTTTAAATGTACTCTATGGTTCCTTAGCCACCAGCACTCTGTGCTCATCATAGCAATTTGTTGACCGTCCCTTAACAGTCAGTGCTAACATTTGTCATCTTTTTACAAGGCAGCGTCAGTTCAACAGGTCGTATTGATACATATAAGCCACGTAATTTACTCTTTTCAATGAGACGAACAATAATATGCAAATAGATTTGTTCCCTTTGTTTTATTTGAAAAGATATTGACACTCAAAGTGTCAATGTCTTATGTATTATAAAGTAGCTTACCTACGTGGTCACGTCTTTCTTGGCCACTGATTAGACCTTCCTCAATGTGCAGATATGTATAGGTATGCTACCACAACTTAACCTGACATGCCAAAGGAATTGTTGTCATCTGGGAAGCCATACATTGAAACTGTTTGTGAACGGCAGCTACTTAAAAAAAAAAAAAAAGAAAGCTTGGCAGTTGATTGGATGAACCTTCTAGTCGTTTTCGCTGTCGGCACACCTAAACCACGCCCATATAGCTATAAACACGACGCTGACTGGAAAGTTCAGTTGCTACTCGAGACACATTCATAATTATGCATAGGCTTTCCAGACTGATGCTAGCGGCGAAATTAAACTGAAGCTACCACAGCTAGCCACAGTCTCTAGATTAAGAGAAAAAATTGGGCGAGTGGATGTCTTTCCAGCGCATGCATGACACAACTATGTAAACAGAGGCCTACATGGTCACTGACGTGATCGGTAAAGATAGTGTAGTTACTGAATCCTGAGCAGAGAATTACATCACACTCACTCTGTGTGTGTTATAATCAGAGTTCCTCTGTTCTTTGTTTTCATAGCTGGACCGACTGTGTGTGTGTATGTAAGTGTTGTTGCCTACAGAGCATTTATTATAATCTGAGATGCTGGTGTGCTTAGGGTGACATCTAGTGGCAGAATAGCATATACATCCACTTTAAATACCATGTGTTCACTCGAGATAGCTATCTACTGTAAAGGATGCACACCCAGGGGGTTATTCTCATCACATCACATCTGCATTTTGAAAGACCCATTGCATCTCGAGTGAGATAGATTGATTTTGTTCTAGATTGTTCTGGAGAACAGCAGTCGTGAGGACAAGCACGAGTGTCCTTTCGGCCGCAGCAGCATAGAGCTGACCAAGATGCTTTGTGAGATTCTCAAAGTGGGCGAGCTCCGTAAGTCTTACACAAACACACACACACACACACACACAGGCGTGCGCTTGTGCGTCGACTCACAAATGCTCAGCAACGTTCAACAACAAATGGAATCACCTTTATAGTGTGCACAAAACATGAACAACATTTTTAGGTCTTCAAAAAACATGACGACACCCATTTTGGGAACCACTGAGTTAGATCTATTTTCATGACAGTATAGTTTCTGTAAAGATTTTAGAGAAGTAACACTAGGGATATATTTTCCTGAAAGTTACGGAAAGGAAAAAATCAATTTACTCTCCCCATTAAGAAAAAAACCCGGCCCTTTTCCTCTAGTAATCGTAATCCCTTTAGTAATCCTTAAATCCCTGATTGTCCTCCCGTTATGTTTGCCTCTGGGACGAACAATCAGGTTGAATGATGCTATTCCTGCTCTCGAGTCAAATTGATGTGCCCTTTTGATTCAAAAGACTCTTTTATTTGTTTTCATCTACAAGTTGCACTCAGTTCTTTGACCCCTGATGCTTCCTGCAGGGACGGATATGGCATTCAGACTTGTTTTATTGACGTGCCCTTCGTTCACCTATCTGCTTCTTGTCTGTTTTCCATGGAGGAGTTGCACTTGGCTCCACTGTTAAGCATCTTTCTCTCTCCCATCTCTCCCTGAGCTAGGCGTGTTTATTTCTCGCCTGTTTAAATGTGGGTTATTTTGCCTCTGCAATACAGTAGCATTAGTGATTGGCTTTGTTACTCTGTCTTGTTATATGGTAGCAGCAGGGACATCTGGCAGTTGTTTGAAAATGTTCTCAATATGATATTTGCCTCTCTTTTAATATACCCTCTCTGTTAGGTTCTCCATTTAATGTGCAGTGAGTTCTCTACCTTCTCATCAAATTCTTAAGTGAGAAGAGGTTTGTAAGGCATTTAAGACCTTCTCTTTGGCATGGAGCTGCTGTCAACACTGTTATATGGCACAAATGTACAGTACTAACCGCCGGGCTAGTGTTGACCTTGAGAGAGTTGCACTGGGTATGGGGAGAGCGTTTGGCAAGGTGACGAGATGGGTGAGTTGAAAGCACGTACTGTAGTAGGCGGTGCACGAGGTGAGAATGCTAACCAAATGTATCCTTGTGGTGTTATATGTGAGACGTGCTATGCTAATGGAATATATCCTGGTGTCTTTATACAGTATGTGAGACATATGCTAACCGAATATATCCTGGCGATGCTATATGTGAGACATACTATGCTAACTGAATGAGTCCCTTTGTTATACAGTGTGTGAGACATACTATGCTAACTGAATGAGTCCCTTTGTTATACAGTGTGTGAGACATACTATGCTAACTAAATGAGTCCTGGTGTTGTTATACAGTGTGTGAGACATACTATGTTGAAATTAACTTGTCCAACCCCCACCTTATCCACCCAAACTACCATTTTATCATGCGGATGTGCTCCATTGGCTCTGTCGACTCTGACTGTGTGTGTGTGTCTGTGTGTACACTACATGTTCATATTTTTATTATACAATATATCTCAAGGCTGTGTGCACTTTATTTGGAATGCGGCCTTGCTCTCTCTTGACCCTCCGTACTCCTGTGGAATACAAATGCGTTCCTGTCACCCTGTCTAGTTGGGATCACACTGCTCTTAAGTAATCTGACGTGTTCTGAGAGGCAAAGAGAGTGCTGTATCTTATCTCTATCGCCATGTTCATGGTGTTGCCCATGCATCTCTTAAGGAGTGTCAGGTCATCGTTATGAATAACAAATTCACCCGCTGGTCCTCCGGGATTCTTAAAATTCATCCTTCAAGTTATGTATTTGACTATGGAGGTGACTGTCCTGATGTGTCCTGTTCTAAGTCACAGATGTGAAGCGCTTTCATGATAAACATGATGGACACATTTTGGAATGACGGATTATGGAATATGTACTTTTGCGCTGGGAGCGCGTAGAGGGAAAGTCAGCCATGACCTTGACTCTAGCACTGTATTCCCGGAGGCTGTGTAAGGTCCTCTGGGTTTTACTAAAGCTGTTAGCTTCACAAGCTAAGCTTTCCATTAATATGTATAATTGTGTGTGTGTGTGTGTGTGTGTGTGTGTGTGCGCTGACAGTTTACTTTAAAATATGCAGTGCATGACAATTTGTGAGTAGGTAAATATTTATGCACAAATCAATAAAATGTGTAAATATATTCACATGCTCATAAATAAATACACACAGACCATCAATACCACCATTTCTTTCTTTTTTATTAGGCTCTCAACTCAACACACACACACACACACACACACACACACACACACACACACACACACACACACACACACACACACACACACACACACGTGTTGCATTGGGAGTGATTGGAGGAGCTACGCTAATGAGCCCTATTGTGTTCTTGTACAAAATGAAGAACATTTTCTTGCAGCTTTTCTGTCAGCACACTGTATACTAACACCCACTAATGAATGTATGAGTAGTCCATGTAATGTAGGTCAGCCAGGTGCTTAATTGCATGTGTGTGGGTGTGTGCGTGGGTGCGCGTGTGCGCCCCGACAAGTGTCAAGCTAAATCTAAAGTCAGGGGCATGAGCTGGCATTTTCTTTAGGGAAAAGGGGACAAGAAATGTCTCTTGGTTCTACGCTAGCAGTCTTGTCGTCATTTGGTTGACCTTTAAACCAAGAAATACTGTGACATATTGTAGCCAACGCTAATAAGCATGTAGCAGAGAGTAAGACTAACTAATGCTGTATCACCTTTTGATATCCCGGTATTGAAACAACAGTGATATGGCAAACACCGTAATTTTAAAGGTACAGTATGATGACGATCTTTCACCAGAAGGAGGTTTTGTATAGGGCCCTTGCATTGTGGGAACAAGCATTAGAATGTAGATGGTGCAGCACTGTCATTCAGATGGATACATATTCCCCTTGTGGAGATAGATTTGGCAGGTGCCACTATCTGCTGTAGGCTTAAATGCTGTTTTGTTACTTCTGCCAAGGAGGTTGTGTTTTTTACCTCTGCCTGTTTCATTTTTGCAGGGTATCTTAAAATATATAGATGTGTTTCATGAATTTTTTATGGAATGGCAATGGTGAAAAACCAATTTACCTTTGGCGGTGATCCACTTTCATTAATTGTTTTTAAAGATTCATCATCTTTGGGAGAGAGGGTGAAAATTGAGAGTTGTGGGAGGTTTTTACTGAAGACATGTATCAGAATGTTTAAGGGGCTATAGCTCCCAATGTGTACGAAAACATGCACATATCAGAGAAAAATACCTGGGTTTTTTTAATAATCCAAAACTTACCTTCCTCTCCATACTCAATGGGATACAAAACAATGTCTGAGAATGGAGAATGTCCTATTAAAATAGTTTAACTGGCACAAGTTTAAATAATTAAACTTAAACTAAACTTAATTAAATGTGTGAGAACAGAGTTTGTGTATAACAATTCCCTTTCAAAAGCGGTTTCTTTACCTGTAACAAATAACATAAATGCTTTGTGCATATACTTTGTGTTTCCCTCCCCATCTTATCCCCTAAACATTTGAGATGAGTATATTGTGAGGAGACGGGATGAATCCCCATTACTTCAGTTGCTTCAACCACAGTCTAATTGTGTCTGTGTGAAATGGGTCCGACCGTGGCTAGACTCACTCTGCACTGGGTTGTCCTGCAAGGGATGAAACACTGCAGTGCACTACAGCACCACAGAAGAAGTGTCTCTTCTTCTTCTTCCCCTCCTCACTTTTTAGTTTCCTGCATAATGTTCAGACACTTTTTGAATAAGTTTATTTTCCTTTCATTTTAAATGACTTTGTTCTTGCTGTCTTCCTTCCAGAATATCTGCCCTTTCCAAACATCTGTTCATCAGAGGAATTGGTAATTAATGATTGACAACAGCACAAGCAGCTCAAGTCCAAGCCACATTGCTTTCTCAAACAATGTAAAGGAAGGGTCAGTTATTCTCGAGAACTCTTGCTAATGTCGTGCTCACATCAAAACAGTATCCCTCCACACATTGAAATGCAATGAGAAGCAAAGCGCTGTTGTTCTTGTGAGCTCTTTGCCACTTTGTTGATGTTCCCATTTACGGAGCCAGGGCTTTGTAGAAGTACCAGATATTTTTTTCAGCACACACAGAACGGTAAGATAACGAAACGCGAGGAGATATTTGTTGAATTTGACAAAATTACAATCAACAATGCAACCTCTAACAATTCCTTTAAGTTAGGGGAGGAATGTTTGTGTGTCTGCTCGGTGTGTGCCGGTGTAGACAGTCTGACTATTGAACTGCGATTTGATCATTAGCCAAACAATACACGAAGGCCGGTCTCGACAAGCCATTCGTCAACAGTGACTTAATCAGTATTCATATTTTGATGGTGTCAGTCTCCCTGTTCCAGTCTTCTCTCTCGCTGTCTCTCTCTCTCTCTGGGCTTTGTACCATGGCGCCAACCTACAAGGTTTCTCTTGCCCCTTCTCCCCTTGTATAAAGCCGGTTCATGGAATATTTATGAGGTTACTTAGAATGTTCCAGAATGGTGAGGGATTGGACTGCTTAGACATTCACAGAGCGCCACCGCTCTACGCGAGACGGCCAATAAAGCCTGACGGGTTTAAGGGATGCACTTGCACGCACATGTGCTCACATGCGTGTGCTCACGTTCACATGGATAACCAAGGCCTGACCAGACGCTTGTACAGTGTGCCCACATACACACACACACAGTATGGGCAGCATATATACTGTACGATGTCACTGTCACATAAAATCATGTTCCTTCTGTTGATGGGCAGGAGCACACACACACTGAGGCAGACTCCAAGCTGCCAGGGTTGTGATTGGAGATGTGAGTGTATCAGACAGCACCATGGACAGTTCTTCTGCAGCTATCGGCACTAGCGCACAATGGATGTATTGCTGTGGATGTTTTCGCTGCATCATCTTGAATAAAACAACAAACAAATACTATTTTATGGTTTTCACTTACTGATGGTAATTACTTGTATCTCTACTTGTAGTGACCGATGCAGTATATTGATTATTATATGTTTAACATACTGTAGCACTGTGATGTTAAAGGATATTAGACACTTGGTTGGGATTCAGCAGTGAAAATATGTTTGTTGGATGCTAACTCAGTGAAACAATTTGTTGTTCAACTGAATGTTAATGTGTGGAGAGCCTCTTGCTACTGTTATGGTCGATGTTATTGTCTTTGTCATCTACACTCAGTATTTTGACTGTGTGTGTGTGTGTGTGTGTGTGTGTGTGTGCCCGCGCAAATGATTCACTATGTGAACCCAGCGGGTGCATCAAAGTCATCCAAAATCATTAAGTGGACATTCTTAAGATGCCAGCTCTCTGTGTGTGTGTGTGTGTGTGTGTGTGTGTGTGTGTGTGTGTGTGTGTGTGTGTGTGTGTGTGTGCGCGCGCACAACATTTCCTAATATGAATTGCTTCCTTTTTTCTTTTCTTTTTCAAGGGTGGGAAAATTATAAATCCACTATATTGAATAATTTATTAAACAACAGATTATGAAGCAGTGAAATTTGCTTTGATGTGGTGATGGCCCAATCAATTGTTGTTGAAACATGTAATTAAATTAAAGTTTTTTTTATGAATTTATGAAAAAAAATTAAATATCTTTTTGTACTAAAGTTAATTTGGCCTGCATCGATTTTAGGATTACTTTTTTTTTGTGTGTGTCTGTCTGTGGAATAGTCGTTTGTATATTCATCCATCCCTGTGCATGCATGTTTTTGGATGTGGGAGGAAGCATTAATGATCTACATTGAATCCATGCTGGTATTTTATACCTAATTCAGTCTGCCAAATGATGCAGAGAAAATGTAGGTTAAAACAATAATACATTGTGTAGTTTGAGCCCCTTACTAGATATCTTTCAAATCTCAATTTAGATTCACACTATGATATAATTATTTCTTACATATTGCTACAAAAACATTTTAACAGGGTCCAGACATGCTGGTTTTAGTTTAGGCAACGTGTATTTTGACTTGAGGGCCACATTGAAAAAGTCAGATCTTCGCTGGCCACATTTGTTAACTAACATGCTAAAACATTTGCTTGCAATATGTAGGCTGCTATTAAGCACCATTTTCATAATCAAATATAACTTTTTTTTTATTTTTATGCAGCAGTAAATAGTTAAATTATGCAGAGCTCGTTTGATGTTGTATTATTTCTCAAATGTTTTATGTATCAGGTTGCACATCCGGCCCCCGGGCCTGACTTTGCCCATGCTTGGTGTAGACCAATGATAATACACACTATGAGGACTGAATCTGAGATCTATGACAGCTACCAATGATAATGCACACTGAGGACTGAATCTGAGATCTGTGACACTTATTTTTAGTAGCACTATAACCCAATTCTATGTATGTAGTACTAGTGTCCCCGTTTACTAATTTACAGTGAAATACACCATATCTTAATAAGTAGATATAAGAAATCACTCACACGCATACACAGTATGCATGCACTAGATGGCAGTATTTGTCTATTTTCACCAGGACATTATTAAAAATGTATTTCAGACTGAGCTTTTATATTCCTTTTAAAAATAGATTCCAATATAACCAATGCTGAAACACTGGCAAGCCATTTTGACATGTATTCTCCAAGACTTGCTAATATCTATTAAGAATTGAAGGCATATCGATGGAGACAATGGATTACGTTTTTGGTAGTCTTGGCTCTCAAATCAACCATCGCCACAATGTCACTCAGAGAAGACAGAAGAAGCGTTCTCAGCCCCTCGTTTGCCCTCAGGTACCGTAACATTTTAGAATCCAATAACAGTGTCACGGCCCTGCTTGGGTTTTAGCAGGCCTATTGTCCTTTTTGGCTGTCAAGAGCCTTAGGCTGATTAAGGGCACCTGGGCATGCCTATTATATAGGTGTGTTCCAGCACACTGTCCCTGTGACTCCTGGCACCACACGTTCCGTCTGTTGGTTTTGGGTTCTTAGTTTGGTCAGCATGCAACGCACGCACACACGCTATATCTTTAGTACATACACTTACAGACTTTCACACCTCATTCTGGGTTATTCTGTTTGTTAGGTATGTGTTTGGTTTACGGCTCATGAGCCAGGTTGAAACATGGAGGCTCGTCCGGGATTATGTTTGGTCATGATTTGTGTTGAACACAAACTTATTCATGCATGTTAACTTAGCAAAACAGACGTCAATATTCGTATAATTTCCTCTAGCCTGCAGCGTGTATGAGGACATGCCCCCCAAATGTCTTTTAGGCCTTTCAGGGGGCTAAGCTAATAATCATATAGATCTGGCGAAGTCCCTGTTTGTATAATGAAAAAACGTATATCATAATAAGATGGCATGCTATCATACGTTTATTAACCAGCTTGATTTGTTTATCTTTTCTTTATCTTTATCTACACTAGGGGAACTTCCTGACCACCCCTGCCTGCCCAATGTGTCTTTAATGTTTACAAGCCAGCGAGGGAGACTTAAAATATTGATAACTAGGCAGTAAATCAAGTTTTTAACGAAGCAAGGCTACACCATCAAGCACATGCTCTTCATCCTATCTTTACAAGACAACAATGATTGGATTACAAATGAGGGGTTCCCGGTCAATTACACTGACGGGTGAAGCTCTGTAACACCATGTCAGAAGACTTCACAGAGTTTCCTAGATCGGGCAATGAGGTATTGTTAACTATCTATGTTTAATTACAATACATAATTTATTATATGTCTCTTATGTTTTATTCATTTATTGTGGGCAATTAGCTATAGTCTTGTGGCACATCCTTCTGGCCTGTGTGATGTGTAACATACAATTGTGAAAAGTATTATTTTGTTTAACTTGTTTTAATTACTTAAGTTCTATATATAAAACAGTTGTTTGCTACAACTGTAAAATTAAGCGCTTTTATCCAAAGCGCTTTACAGTATTTTGCCTGACATTCACCCAGTCACACACACATTTATACACCGATGGTGTATCGCTGGATCGGTGGATCACTGCCATGCAAGGTGCGACCAACCACCAGGAGCAGTAAGTTAAGTAAGATCTTGCTCAAGGATGCTTGCAGGTAGGTCAACAACTGGGGTTCGAACCCACAACCTTCCGGCTGGTAGCCCAACACCCAGACCGCTAGACCATCCTGTTCCAAATTATGTAGGCCTAGAGATCACAGCCCAAGGTTTGCTGGTTACACGACAGAGTGAGGCTGATGTTAACATGTGTGTGCTACTGTGTCCAGAATATCTTATCGTGCCGTATCCCAACAGTCTGTGCCATATGGACGGGGTGTGGACAGATGGCATGCTGCCCAACATGGGGGCATGCCATATCACCAATGGGTTTGGGGACGATCCATATAGGGAGTGAAATATTAGTCTCTTTTGGCACAACATGGTATTGACAACTTTCCTTCTGGTGTAGAAGAGCAGTTCCTAGCAGTGGAGGTCCAGCAGGACATTTTGAGGGCCATAGAGGGAATTGTTGACTGGAAAGTTAATACCAGGTTTGCTGCACTGCCATAGCCAATTGACCTGTGAGAAACTGCATTGACATTCATCTGGCACTCTTCATGTATTTGGCAAGAAGCCCATTTTCTAAAACAAAATGAATATTACTCAAGGAAAACATTTGGGCCAGTGGTATTAACCTGTGAGTGATACCACTCAGACTATAGGCTACCCATCATTCTTGTTGAAAAATTGAGTTACAGATTGACACCCTTCCGGTCGTCTTTCCCCTCTCTCTTTTTTCTTTCCTTTTCTGAAAACAATATTTTGGTTTATTAGGCAACATTGTGATCAGTATTTCTGGCGCATCTACTGACTGCAACTAAACACCGTCACTGATGAGTGCGCTAGCAGGACCAAACCATTTCATGCAGATACAGGGGGGTGGTCAGTCAATATGGATGTTTACTTTTTTAGTCAATAATAATAATAATACATTTTATTTAGGGCGCCTTTCAAGACACTCAAGGACATCTTACAATACAAATACAAAAACACTTAATATAAATACATTAGACTAAAACAGGAGCATACATTACACATACAAGTTACAAATAAAATTTCGCAAACGTAATGTTTCTTCTTCTGCGCTAATGGCTGATGTAGGCTCACCAGCACCATAACGTAGACACAAACGGAATTACGTAAACACCTGCAATTAATTTCAATGAGTTGCCGATTTACAACACTAAATGGGAGACATGTTTCAAATTAT